>JAQGAU010001683.1:0-18113 GCA_034698045.1 Paramacrobiotus richtersi | reverse complement strand
TAGGAGGGCGCCCGAACAGGAGGACGCCCGAATAGGAGGGCGCCCGAACATAAGGGCGACCGAACAGGAGGGCGACCGAATAGGAGGGCGCCCGAACAGGAGGGCGCCCGAACAGGAGGGCGCCACGGGCGTCAGGAGTGCCACGGGCGCCAGGGGCGCCAGGGGTGCCACGGGCGCCAGGGGTACCACGGGCGCCAGGGGTCCCAGGGGTGCCAGCGGTGCCAGGGGTCCCAGGGGCGCCAGAGGTACCAGGGGCGTCAGGGGTACCAGGGGTGGCATAGGCGCCAGGGGTACCAGGGGCGCCAGGGGTACCAGGGGCGCCAGGGGTACCAGGGGCGCCAGGGGCGCCAGGGATAAAAGGGGTGCCATAGGCGCCAGGGGTACCAGGGGCGCCAGGGGTACCAGGGGCGCCAGGGGCGCCAGGGGTACCAGGGCGCTAGGGGTACCAGGGTGCCACGGGTATGGCGGGCGCACAGGGGTGTAGAACAGCACGTGACCAGGAGTCACGTGCTGTGAGTCACCAGGCAGTTCATCCCGGTGACGTCATTTCTTCCAGAAATGCGGTTTTTGCCTTGAAAATGAGTTTCGCGCCCTGGGACACTGATCACAGGTGTAATGGTGGAAAAAGTTTTCAAATCGATGGATTAGGTGGCCCCGTAGAGGGGGATCAAGAAAGGGGGCTTGTAGAATTTTATATATAAGATATATACTGGTGAATCAAGCACTGAATCACTGCACCGCAGATCAATAGTCCATTCCATGCCGGGCCCCGGCACACAGTAGAAACGGTTAGATTTACTGACGATGCAAGTTACATACACTAAAAACTTTGCTGAAAACTGAGATGTGCGTGCAGGTTTTTCTCGCCCAGTTTTCATGTACTGTTCGGCTTTTAATGTTGCTTGAACTGCCATTGTCAATAAACTCTTTTTCTTTCGATCAACAAGTTTCGACTGCGCGCTTACATTTGAAGGCCACCAGAATTGGGGCTAGCTGTTTCATTAAATGCTCAGTTTATTGGTAACGTAATGCGAACAAAATGCGCCCCGGTCGTATAAAATAATTAGCTTCCGCAAAAAAAACGCATCTGAGAAGAGAAGATATCAAGTCTCATTTTGCAACAGGAAAGGTCAGCACCGCCAACAGAAGTTCCAGACACGGCCGCGTTCCCGTTATAATCTTATTCTATTCCGCAATACTGTCCCTCTTCCCTTCGAGCAGCGAAGGCTTCAACAGCCCCATGTCCATCAAGAACTGCCGGCTGGAGCGACGTCGATCCGGATTGAATCCCGTCGGCAGTTGCAGCGACCCATCCGTATCATCCTCATCGTCGCACTCATCGGCCGCTTTGCCCAGAAACTCCGTGCGTCGTTCGTTGAACTCGCTTTGCACGTCTTTCTGGAATTCCGGATTGGATAACACCTCCAGCGCGGTGAAGGCCAGAGCGGCCGCTGATTTCATGGCGAAATGGTTGGCGATGGGCTTGCCGACACTGTCGCGGAACTCCCGGGTGTGGATCATGGTGACGGTGGGATCGCCGACGCAGAATCCCGGGTGGATGCTGGGGACGGTCGTGGAGACGTTGCCCATGTCCGTCGAGCCGTAAGCGCCCGCTGGAGGAATGTAGAACTGCATACCTGTTCCGAGATAGAACGTTTTTGTTAGTGTTAACGGATCAAATTTCGACTAAATCAAAAGGAGGTCACATGCGCTATTATTGTTCCACAAGATTGAACTTACCGTTTTTTTCTCCAAAGTGCTGGTAGATGGACAACAGTTTCCGGTTGCTCATCAGTCCAGAATAGCTTAAGTCATTAAGCGAACAGCGGACTTTACAGCCTGCGAAGAACATCCATTTTTATTTATAGCTTTGGATTTTCCAGTTTAACTTCATCCGCCTGTTATCATTGGATGAACATTTGATGTAAAGTTTATTACCAGTCGCTTCAGCTCCAGCATGCATACACGCCGAGACCTTCTTCTTCAGGTCCTCCACATCGACAGCGGTCGGCGCCCGAATGTAAATCTCCGCCTTGGTGTACTCCGGAATGATGTTGGGTTTGGCGCCGCCGTTCTTGATAATCATATGGATCTGATGGCCCGGTTTCAGCTGCTGGCGCAGCATGGAGACGTTGTTGTAGGCGGCAATCACGGCGTCCAGGGCATTGACGCCTTCCCAAGGTCCGCAAGAAGCGTGGGCGGCTTTACCGTAGAACTCAGCCTGACACTATTTTCGAGAAGAAATTGATCGAGTGCAGCGAAAAATGAATACTGAGGGGATAAGTTACATCACAACTTACATGATCGATGCTGAGGATGCTCGGTTCCAGAACGTCAACGGGTGCCGGATGGCTCATTAGGGCGTAGTCCACGCCCTTGAAAGCGCCCGATTCCAGGAGGAGGACCTTGCCGCCGCCCAGTTCTTCGGCTGGTGCGCCCATACACACGATCTAAATTAGGATGAAAAGTTAGTTTCTGCGTCATTATTTATTATATTTTTACCTCAAGAATATTTTTGGTTGCATCTGATAAAATAGTTGTGGACCACATAATGACTGCGTCCGAATAGGTATCTATCTACGTGCAGTTTGTGTTAGCGCTAAAATATGGCGTTTAGCCAGTATACAGATATGTCGAAGCGCACTAGCTGCAAGCTACACTTTGTTGTACAGTATCATAGTACCATATGTAAAAAATCACAGTACTATATGTAAAAAAGCGAAATTGCAGCTGTAAGGCAGTACTAAGGCTAGAAACGATATTAAAAGAATATATCCGGAGAATAACACAAAAAAATTATTAGCAGGAACAAAAAATTTGGTAAATTTGGAAGAACTCTGTAATTAAAAGTGCTAAATACGAGTGCTAATTAGGAAAAAGAAGGTAATCAAAATACCAATAATCGGTAAGAGTGCAAATCAAAATTATCAAAATATCAATAATCATGTACTACATGGTATACATAGCATACATAGTATACATTTATTAGTAATTATACAATTAATATTTGTTACTATGTATTAGTTTATTTAAGTAGTAATTCGTTATTCAATTGTTTTGTTGTTCTCAGTTCATAAGCAATTCATGTTAATACGATTTTCTTTGATTTATTTATGTATGTTTATCTGTTATTTAATAATGAATATCTACCTAATATTATGTATCTATTAAACAGTAATTATATTCTTTATCGGACGTTTACGTTTAACTGATTTTTTTAGTTTACGAAACAACGATGAATCGACCATGAACTTGTCACAGTAAATGCGAGTAAAAGTTAGTAAACAGTCTAAACAGAAGGATATTCGCGAAAAACGTTCAAAAGCGTACCTTCCCCTGTGCTGCGCCCCCGGCGCTCTTGAGCGCCTCAGCCACGGCCAAAAACGCGCCCAATCCCACAATGGCAATCAGGTTATGTCCACATCCGTGTCCAATATCCGGCAGCGCATCGTACTCACACAGCACCGCCACCGTGGGATGCTGACTGGCATCGAAGCCCTCTGTGGCATACTCCCCCAGAAACGACGTCTCAATATCGCAAAAATTCCGGGTGACAGTAAACCCGGTCTTTTCCAGATAGTCGGTCAGCTGCTCCACGGCGTGGTACTCTTGGTAGCCTGTCTCCGGGTGGCTCCAGATTTCCTGGCTAATCCTGGCCAGTGCGTCAAAATGGGACTTGAGCGACTGGTGGACGGTGGATTCAAATTGAACGGCGGTGGGCGTGCCGGCCATTTCTGCTGCGGCTTGTGTTTTAAACATTTAATCGGCCGCTTCAGTTAGACGGATTACTTCGATGAATGATCAGTGTATCCGGCCGTCTGAAAGATCTACTCACGAATTGGTGGAACTGCGGTGGAAGGTGAATGCGGTGGGAATAGACTGACAGTGCAGTTCTGATAGGTACACGTGTGCGGGAGGTTTCTGAGTGATTCCATGCATGGCGTTATCGGTTTCACCGACATGTGGAGTCTTATCAGCAGCTGCCTTTGTTTGCATGGCATTCCGCTGCGCTTGACTGAATTGCTGTGCAAGATACCGTTCAGCGCCAGTGTACCCAAAACTCACTATCCCGGCCGCGCTGCACCGCGTACATACGATACAGCGCAGCAGAAATGTCAGTATAACTGTGAACATCAGTTCCCATTGCATTGCGCACTGATTAGTCACATAACTGCGACTGCTTTTCTCTGGCGATTAACACGGTGTCGTCATCGATACACAAACTGTATCGATCAGGTTGGAGTACATATTGACCGATTCCAAACGGATGTTTGAACAAATTATACAAACCCGAGCAAACAAACAAAATTAAACAGCGGAATCACTGTTCCTAGCCAAGTGCAGACACACGATACTTTGAGACTTTTTATCTTGGTATTCAGACGAATGGGTCAGCTGCGATCTTTTCCTAAACGCCAGCGAAGTTCACTGTTTTGCTCCGTGTAGTTGCTGTGCAACAAAATGTTGTGGTTCGATAGTATACATAGAATGGCTGTAGAATGACGATCCTTAATTCATGGATTTACGCTGTACATGGCAACCAACCAACCAACCAATGGCTATAAACAACGATGTGCGGCAGCGTAAGCCAGAAAACTTATATACTGTTGGGTTCACTCACAAACCGCGTACTTTCATTGGAAAGGAATTCGGACAAGACCGTCAGTTAGTTGGAAACAGGAGTGTAATACAATGCGATGCGTTGGTCTGATATCAAAGAGCGTCTCGTTATCTGGACTGCCCGTTCATCGGAGAGCCGATTGATAAAGTATATCGTGAGTCTTTTCAGCCTTTTTTATCGGAATCTGCTTATATATCAGTAAAATGATCGGGTGGGGATCAGAACATGAGGAAAACGTTTATTTAACACTCAATTTTGGCTTTTACAAAAAAAGATTATACCGATGCTGTAAATTCTGCAATATTGCGTCAATGTGTTTGCGAAATATTTTTCTCTACGGTAACTGGAAACAGTTACTTCTGAGTCTGTATTATTTCCTTTACGTTTTCTTTTATTACTGAAAAAAGGCCACTTATTATAGAGCGTTTCTGTTACATGTAAGTGTGGTGTAAGAGTCCTTTTACGTTTGAATTCTTACAAAAATTTATGGCTGTTTTTATCACCTGTTTGGCTGTTTCCGGATAATAACATTAGTTTATGTGCATGTGAAAGTGATTTTGTTGGCGATGATAATTGAATTTAAACGCATACAGCACCACGGTAATATTTGCTCTTTTTCTTCAATAATGAACTAGACAATCACGAGCATTCTGGTTAAGGGCACGGGCTGTAGCTTGCCCTGACAAGGGATAAAGATAAACATAAAGCCGAAAGAACTTTATTGGTGCTCTCCGAACATGTAATGCGATGAGCATTATATATGCCTTGTAAGCATAGAAACAACGCCAACGAACATGCGGACTAGCCGGAAGGCTAGTTGCACAACTAATTGGATATTAGCGAAGCTAATAGGCAACTAATGAGAAAAAGCATTCAAGAGATGGCACAAACAATGAATACCTTCGCATGACACATGCTAGAACAACAGGATGACACATAGAACACAACATACAGTATAGCCAGATTAGGAGATAGCACGGAGCGAGAGATATACATACTCGCGACATTCTTGTGGATAATAATTAGAAAAAATCACTTTTTTAAAACTAGTTAGTTATACTTTTTCATAAATAATACAACAAATTATACTGAACATTAAGCAATAATAAATACTGGGATGCAATAAAAAAATAAATTAATAAATAATAATATTAAAACTAATTACCAAATTATCAAAACTAAAAATAATTGAATGAATTTCATTAAACAAATTATTAAAAATTTAAGAAAAATGAACAATGTAAAAGTGATTAAAAAATAAGCAAACAATCGGTAATCGTAGTACATTTTATACATCTATTGCTATCTTCTAGCGCGTCAACCCCGTCCAACCCTTTGACTGCCGCGCCCCCGGTGTCGATGCCCCCAACCATCTCCACACCAACCACCTAACCACGGCCTACCTCCTATCCCTGACCGCCGACCCATCCAGCTTCACCCGGCCAGACATCATCTTATTCCCGGTCATCGCCATCCTCATTGGCCTCCTCGTCCTATGGCGCAACGTCTGGACCTACACCCTGGTCCTCAACTACCCGGGACTCCGCTACGAGTACTACATCTCCCAGCAGATCGTCTCCGTCGGCCCGATCCACGACGCGTTTGTCCGGATGAAGGTCCTGTTTGTCGGGGAGGAGGATGTGCATTTCAAGCCGGTCGTCAGCATGTGCCGAACTGGACTTGATCTTTTTGAGTGAGAAGTGGGAGGGAGGTGGGGCGGCGACTGGCCCGGACGTTGGAGGTGAAATATTTGAGTGCAGGCATGTTACGATACGGCACGTCAGCTGCGGAGAACCGTGAACATGGAGAGTAATGTCGGGAAGGGATGGGCCGGAAGTGTCTGGTGGATAAGTTGGACCGGTTCAAATGCCACAAGAAACGTTTGCTAGAATCGATGGGCCTCGTCGGCGAGTGTAACTGGCCGTTTCGGTCATTGGAGAAGGTCAACCTCGGTGTAGCTTTGGAGACCGCCCGCGAATCCCGGGAAGACAAACAAGCGCGAGAAACGCGGACGTGACGCCTGAGGGACCTGGCCCAACACGCGCAAAGAACACCTTTACTGCATTGAAAACTGGTCTCGTCGTACGGGCCGTCGACTCTGCCCTGAACCCTGCGGAGACGGGTATACACCACCATGACCGAAATCGCTTTTCTAACATAAAAAACTGCAGTAAGAAAGTTTTGGAATGCAGCTCTGGTAACACTTTACTGTCGCGTATTAAATCGGAAAACATTAAAGCATGGTGCAAAATGCCGACGAAGAAGGAAGCCAACGAATCAAATTTCATTTGCAAGATATTTCAAATCTTTGACCTTCTATTTGGGTCAAAATCCGCCGTAGGAATATAAACTCGGTTTCCGCTAAACGAAAACAGCACTTCTTGCAGTAACATAAAATTACAACAAGACCGTAAAACAGTTTTATGTCAAATGATCCACCTACAGTCTGTAGAATGCTGCGTGCCAATTCGTTTCTAATTTTGCATAAAATAAGGACATCGCCATCATTTGTCAGTATTTTTCGCTCGAGTGCGTTTTATAAGATTATTTCCCCACGGATCATAAAGCGAATAAAGGCTTTGCAGTACCGACTAGCAATAAGTTTGGACTGTTCAGTTAATACGTCTTTATTTGTATCATTGTATGTAACTGTATTTTCATGTATAATACATGATGTGTTATTTTTTAAGATATGCATGTCAAAAAGTAATCAGCTCATCTATAGGTCGCAATCTAAGTTTTGTTGAAATTTGAATAGAATCGGATAAAAACTTACAGCGCTGTCGCGGTACGCAAAAACGGTTGGCAACATACATCTTCGCATTACTCTTGAACATGGAGGACCTCCGCTTCGCTTCGGTCGATTAATCAGGTCGTGCATGACATTTCTTTCTTTTCAGTTTTTTTGTGTTCTTTGATAGAACTGTATTAGTGATCGTAATTAAAGCAGACTTAACTTGCAGATATCGTTAAGGACCGCAACACGCATATATGCCACTGTGATATAAAGGTTAAACATCATAAACTCAGAATTCGGTTGGTACCAAGAAATCTCGTACCTCTACTGTCTACTCAATTTGAAATTATACATGAGTTAATCCTAATTCAGACTAATGTTGTATGCCATTACCATTATGAACCATTATCTGACGCATGATGCCTCGCATCGTACAGCAAGATCTCTTTATAGTTCATTTCCTCTTTTATCGCAAACACGAGCCTTGTATCTTGCCGAAGACAAGCCAACTTCTTTACTGGATTATCCGCGCAAACAGGCTGTTATCTGAGCCAAAGATTCTGCAGCTACCGGTTGAATTACGAATACTTGTTTGGGTATGTGTATCTCCGTGGAACACAGCTCTGTTTCGCACAAACCAAGTTAATAACCAAGCGTACTTGCTGATTGCCGTTTATAGATTTACGTAAGATAGTTCGGACCTGGTTAAGCAATTCCAAGGAGCACGGCCCACATATTGCCAATAACAAAGTTTCCTTCCTTATGCATCAAGGAAGTTCCGTGTAGTTTAACTGGCAACGAAAGTATTTCCTGAATGCGAGGCTTTTGTTATGTACGTTCTTACTTCATCGTGATCACGCACAATTCTGGTGAAAGTTGCTATAATTATCACAGAGCCGCAAGGCATACCATGCCATTCATAAAAGCAGCAAAAGTTAATGTCTTATGAGAGTGTGTGTCAAATTGTTCCTTGATCTATAATAACCGTCAGAGAAACACAAGGCCTGTTACTGCAAGTTTACTTCTGAGCTGAAGCACGATTTCGTCTATCCTAGTAAGCCAATATGTTCCACAACCGTTTTATGAAAGCCCTAGTTTGGCTGCTGATTTTGGTTGCCGTTGTCCTAGCCGACACGGCAAAACCATCGAGGCCGATGGAAAATGATTCCAAGAACGGCACAAGCAGTTCAAAGGCAATTAATTCCACCTCGCCGGAAAGTCCTCGACCAAAACCGGAACAAGTGGCGCTGCCCGTACCACCAAAAACTGACAGACGTTTTAAGGGGCCACCTCGTTAACAACTCTGCAGGTCAAATCGGTGGACAGTGTACCAAATGCCGCGCAAAGTATTTTGTTTTAAGTGGAATGGACTAGATAAAAGCACGACAAATGAATACGTATACTGCATTCAACCATTCCTGGGATAATCAATATAATTTAACGTTACCTTTCTGTTCTATGGGCCTATGGCTATTCTTTCCTGTGACAGTAGTGTTAGATTTTGCCTGATACGGATCACCTGTGAAGCAGCTGCAACTGGTTTACCAGCGTTACTTTGTACCATTTGGTGCGAGTTTGTGACTCTGAAGGCTGAGATCATAAAGGGAACTCTTCGACAACGCCAATTAAAGTTGACTGCAAACATACGGTATTTTCTCTCTTTACTCAAGTTATATTAATATGCCATGTAAACTTCCGATATGTACAGGTTAGGCCTAAATTAGGCTTTAAGGCAAAAAAATACCCAGTGGATATTGTTTCGCGGTTTACCCAGGTGATTTTTTTCAGTCGCAAATGTACAGTATCAAGTATGACATTGTAGAGTAGAGTACATAGACCATACGCGGTTAGTGTACCCTGTGATCAGGTGATTGTTTATCCTCACAGGGTTTAAGTTAACGAAGCATGATTATCTAAATGTGTTTTATGCTCTGGCGCTCGATCCGATATGTGAACACTGAACACATCGGCTGCCGTCTGCGCTACCGTTTCTACACGTTTTAGGCCCGAACTCGCCAGTACACTCCATGTAAACGGCTCATCAAACGCTTTTCTCGGAATCTAGCGTTTCCTATGGTAGCCTTTAGTACTGCACTACTCCTCTTACATTTCAGTGTATTTATCAGCTATACGTCTCCGAGGAAGATTCCAGCCAATCGCCAATTTGGGTAGCAGACCGCTAGGAACGCTACCATGCGTTTCGATGTGAAATATATAAACGACCAGAGTACCGTGTGGTGTTCATCATTATCTTGTGGCTGCTACCGTGTTAATTTTGAACTTCTTTCCTTTTTTTATTCCCTTGCTGCCGCAGTACGGATTATGGTACACATTTATGTAGCTGCTTAGAAATGACAGAGTTCTTCCCGGTCGGAATAAACTGTGCCCGACATAGCTGTGCGTGACCTTTGAGAACATGATTTTCTGCGGTTGTTCCGGGCCTGCGCTCAGCTGACAAGTGTACAAAAATGGCGGCTTCTGTATCTGTGCTTGCCAAGTTGTTATGCGTGGCTGGATGCCCAGCCAGCCCAGGTAACAAGCGTCTGAGAAGAAGTCCCACGATTCAAACAATTATCACATATGTCTATCCTGGAGTATTGTCTCTTGCTCTGCTGGTATATTGTGTGACTAATTTACGGATGCTGCGCTCACCGCAAAGGACGTCCCTTGCGTTGCTACAGTACCTGTGTGATCTCGTGCAGGAGATATGTGTCCCACTGATTTTTATCGCATCTCAGTGGGGATTTAGACGCAACAACCAAATTCGACGTGCCGTCATAACGCTTTCCGATAAACACTGGACGAAAAGGGATGCAGTGTGGATGAACATCGTGGGTTTCGTGATTTTGACCATCGTAATGCCCTTTGCCGGGACATCTTTCTACTCCCTTAGAGATTATAAGGAGTGGGTCAACAAAAGTGTGTGCTTTAACCAGAGCAGTGCCGTAGGTGCGGAAGTTTTCCGCACCGTGTATTGCGGTATCTACTTTCTTGTGGCCGTTCCGGACATTGCAATACTAGTTCAACGGGGCTTACTCGCCCTGGAGACCATATGTTTCTGCCACACTCTAGTCAAAATTCAGCAGCAACTAGCTGAACAAACTTTGGAAATGCTACGGCATGACTTACGTCGTCAGGATCATGCGGGACTGTTCTACGACTACAATTTAATCCGCCAACATATAGCAAAACTTGATACCGACTTTGCGTTGTGGACACTCTTTGTATTTCTGTATGATATGATTTCGGTGCTTTTCGTAGTATGGGATGTTAGAGAAGCTAACTATGATTTCGTCGAATGGTCTTTTGCAATTCCAGTATTCTTACTGGGGGCTGTGCAAGTGGGATCCGCTGCTGCGTTGGCAAACAAGGTTTGTCGACTCTAGTATAGTCTCTAGTCTCTGGAAATCTGCTGATCGTTCTTACGCGGCGGCAATTTTAAGCCGAGTTGTCTTCTGTTCTCCATGAATTCAGACATATACATTACGATTTCATTGTAACTGTCCTGTATTATATGACCTTGTCTTATTTGCAATTACCGAGACATCGAGTCGTCTGAAGTAGGTATATTTTAGAAGCTGATGCGTTTTTCTTTTGCAGGCCACCGATTTGCCGGAATTCTTAGCCAATAACGAGCATCGGATTTTGGCTATTCCGGACCGTGCTGACTATGAGCCGCACTTTCGACGAGCAAAAAACCGGAAACCTCCGGTGCTGACGATTGGCGGATGTGCCGAGATGAACAAGAGTTTCGTCGGAGCGGTGAGTAGTGTTATCCGGCTTTACTAAGTCAGCGAATCTGTTAGACTGTTACCGTAACGGGTCGAGTACGTAATGCAACACTGTAAAGCAACACGTAACGCAACACACAGACCACAATATTTGGATACTGCTTGTTTTGGTGTAGCAAAACCGACTCCTCCATAACGTCGACATCCATAGAAAACATATTCGGAATGGCATATAAATTTTAATTGATTGGTTCACCCAAATGTCGTAACAATATCTGCGTAAAACAATCCACTCAAATAAAAAACTTATTCCAATCCGCACGACAGGGAACAGTGCTCGTAATCAACTGAGCGTTACCTGAGCGTTATCAACTGAGCGTGAGTGCATATAAATTGTAACGCTAACGCATAACGTTTTTAGGTTGCCTCGTCTTTGCTGATGATTGTGGTTTCCTTCTGGGAAACCAAGCGAGAATAAGAAAGCAAAGCAGTCCATTTCAACAAGCCCTACGTTAACCTGGAACTATTCTGGCATCGCTGAAAAAGAGCAAACCCAGCTCACAAAATCAATAAATTTAGCTCTAAGCAGTACAAAGTCTGATCTGTACTGCCTTAGTCTACCACGGGCTCTGCTTAAAAGGATGTTTCGTGCTCTTTTATGTATGTGGTTAGCGCCTTCCCCTGGCAGTGGAACATGCTTTGCTTCCCCATATTATTATGTTTAATTGATTAAGTATTCTTAAAACACAGCATATATAGTTACGAGGGTTTCAAGTCTGTACCTGTTAGCTAACCCGGCAATGTTCACGTCGTGCAGTTTTGGCCAATTAAGTCGCCGATCAACAGTACATAGTAAAACCATGCAGTGTACGATTATCTTTATAAGACTTAGTGGCAAGTTAATAGAAGACTAATGCGTGGGTGTCGTAATAAAAATGATACCAGAAGAATATGAAATAAACCACGTGCCATCAATGTGTTAATAACAGCTGCATGAAAACACAGACCCATACCGCTCCCCGATAATCGGATAAACATTTCCCTTAATTTACTCTGGGGAAACACGAGGAAGCCCAGTCTCTAATCTCAGGTGAGCCAGATGGCTTCCCTCTGGAAAACGCACAGTTTCCCAGTCCCAGTCATACGGCTCTCTAAAGTGCAACAAAACACTCGATACAGTTTAGTGCAGGACAAAAAAGTACGCCAAGAATCACTGTAACGCTTCTTCTCTGTAATTTGCCCGAATTATGGATAATTTTGTTCCTGTTTTGCAAACGGTGTTGTACAGATATGTTGCGATTGTGTCTTGTTTCTGCTGTTTTCTTCGCGGCCATCAGACTGTCGACTGCATGCGTTCTGGGGCAAACAGTCTCGTTTCAAACGACACTATATCATCATCATCATCAAATAGGGTACGTAACACCAGTTTTGCATCGCTATGTTTTGCCGTTTAATTTTGCGAGAGATAATCTCGTTGGAATTTATGTTAAACAGTCCAAGTCTGCATTCACTGTGCATGTAGGTACATTTAATATATATAATAATTTAATATTATTAAACAGTCGTGACCTTTAGATTTTTCCCCGGAGTTCGGCCGCAAAGCCGCTATGCTAAATCATCAGGCGAAGTGACTTCAGCTGTTGGCATGAACCGCGTTTGTTTTGCATTCCTGGGGGACAATTTACGGAATGTGAAGACCGGATGAAAGCGAATCGGGATAACAAAGGAAGGGCCTTTCTGATCGGACATTTCTTCTTTCTGGCAAATAGTGTAACCGTCAACAATGGCCCCTTGCGTCAGAATGTTCCCGCGGGTTCCGGAATAAATGCCTTTCCCGGATAGCCTCCAGAGCGCGTCCTTTGGTTCCCCTGAGTCGGTGTCATCGTATTTGTTTATCCGGGAAAAATGTCCCCCTGGCCCCGGAGGAAAAAGCGTGCTTCGCAGAAAGTGCATTTCCAGAACCAACTTAAAATATTATAAAATTCACAAAATCCAAAAATCTCCAGTAACCTTTCAGCAGGATTTTGTCCTGTTGTATGTGCCGTTCTGACTACTCCAGGGAAATACTATTAATCGCCGACCAGTGTTTCCCGACGGTAATTGCCCGAATCGCCTATCACAGTTTCCCAGTACGAAGATTAAGGCTAGTATCCGCCCATTTGAGACCTTTCGCGCCGGAACGTTTTCCGTTGTTGAATTATATGGCATAAAACCCTCCTGCGGTTATTCTTATAAAGAAATGATTGCTCTACGACTGCGAAAAAACGGTTTGTGCGCGCAGTTGCGCGTTTGGGCGGTAGACGGGCAAAAAGGTTAAACACAAATGTGGGTCTGAAAAAGCTAGTTTTGCTCCAATTTGAATACGGATCAGTTCGATAGATGCACATTTGAATAACAAACATTCTGACGTCAAAAAACTTCATAAAATGTTTTTTTTAATTTTGTGGGAATTTTTCAAAATATTTAACACGTTATAACTCCGTAACCGGGTGACCTATACTGACCATTTTGGTTCAGAATGAGCGCATTCACCGGCTGCGTTTTATCAAGTATCTAGATTTCAAATTGGAGCAAACTGCGCTTTTTAAAGCTGCAAATTGTTATCTTATACTTTACGGAGAAAACAGCTTTCTTGCGCTCTGTACTGGACAGGCCGTCTCGCAAGAAACAATACAGTGAAGTTGCCTGAGATCCTGTTCCAGATCAAGCGGGCGATCAGGTCACTTGTTTGAACAGTGCTAGAAGCAATTATTGCACATCCTTGTGATTACAAAGCACTAAAAGTCGGCTGCAAGTCTAGTTTGGAATCATACATAATCAAAGCAAATTAGCAAAGGAAATTCTAGACTTTCATTTCTTGAGACTTTCGTCGTAAATACAGCATTGGATACGATGACTGATGATAATTATGACATTCTTGGAAACTGCCGCCGATACTGTAACCTTTTTGAAAGCAACTGGATAGTACAGCGCAATAATGGTAAATGAATTACGATGAATTTTAAATTAACACAGCACGATTGTGATCATTCTGGAATTACTGGGATTCTGTGGGAATCATACATCCAGTTGACCATAAAGCCGAAGACGTACGTAAGCGTGCAAGTATATGTAATGATATATGTATGATGATGCCATAATAATTATTATAGTAATATTGTTAGCTGTATCGGGATGGGCAGTAGTCAATTTTACATCGGCCCCTTTTGGCTAGTTGGTTCAGCTATAGAACGCGAATGTTAGTACTTTATAATGGATATAGGGACCGAACCGCAATAAAGGTTGTACTTTTTCTTCCATCACGGCTGTATGAACCACTATAATTATACGATACGATTATATGACATGTGCATTAAGAATTTGAGAATGGTTATGGATTATCCTTGTGGTAAGTTGTAACCGTGCAGCGTAAAAGCGTAGCACGCAGTATCCATACAACGTGCCAAATACGCAAGGTTGCGCGCCACACAGGTTCACTGCTCTGGCACTGACACATCAGTGAATGTCACAGTGAGTGGAGTTACTGCGGGCCTACGTAACATGGCAGTAGCCATTTTACGTATGTCAAGGCAGCTAGTCGTATGAACGGCATGTTCAGTAAGAATGACTATACCTGAGATCGCGCGTAGTTTAAAATTTGGAGTATCAATTATTGTCTCTGTGCTGCGGTTTAAAATTACCTTCTCGTTGTTCGTACATACTATGCACGTAAAATACTAGCATCGCGGCATTCTGATACTATATTAATGCAATGCTGCCATGCATATACAGTCCAAATGACTTGTCAGGAAAACTGTAGCATGCAGTATTTGTCATTGCGACTATTGATACAAGTTACAGCATTTAAACTTTCCTTATTTAGTATCATGATTCACGGCAGAATATTACTTTGCAATAATTAGTATAATTAATATTTATAATAACAGTAATATTCTGCCGTGATACCGTATCATTCGTCGACATTCGATTGTAATCGGCCGTTATCAGATCGTTCTCACTCCAGAAGAAGCAAAAAATTTAATATGGTCGTCAAATGTGTTTATTTCTGTACCATAGTGTAATCTGTACACACTGTCTGTACACACTATCTGTACACAATCTGTCGTCAAATTAATTACGCGCAGAAGTAACGGAAAGACCAATGCAGTTCAATCAGAGCTACTAATTGCGGCTAATCTTTGATGACTGTGCAAACAATGGCATCTCCTCACATTATGGCGGCTAAAGCGGCCACGCATTCTCAGATAGGTGTACAGTGATTCTCAACGACGGCAGCCACATATAAGATTGCCGAGTAGTTTTGTGATGCTTACACTTCGCGATTTTTTATGAATTTTTGTTTACATAGCATGTTCTCGACAAAAACACCTCCAGATAGAAGAAAGAACGCTTTATCAGCTGGAGAAACTCAAATGTTTTGAATTAGTGACCGGAAACTCCCCTTAACTGCACCGCTTCAATCTAGTTGCGGTGCAACAAAACTCTAGGGTTTGACATATTATTATTATAGTACGATACGACCGAACACACAGAACGATAACATAATTAATGTGGAAAATACAACCAGTACTTATATACGAATAATTTTGTTTTTACCGATGTTTTTTATTAACTGCGGGCAGCAATTGGCTTATGAAGAATTGTATGAGCGTGTCGACTAGTTGGACAAATTGGTTTTATACAATGTGATGCGTTGGTCCGATATCAAAGAGCGCCTCGCCATCTGGGCCACCCGTTCATCGGAGAAGCGCTTGATAAAGTATATCGTGAGTCTTTCTAACCATTTTGTTGGGGCAACCTCGTTCGTCGTTGTATTAGATTTTCGTATTCACTGTGCATCTCTTTCTAAGTCAATCTGTCAAATGTTATTTTCCAGCTAGAACTAATCTATTTGACAGACCAGTTTTTTCTTCAGTCAGCTATCATAATGATTAATGTGTACATTTAATACTTAGCTGAATCTATCAGTCTTTTGCGCATAGTCATTGAGTATCACTTTTCACGAGTAATAATTACCATTTACTTAATCCTGTCTCGCTGTTTCCATCCTGTAGTTAAAATGCCTTATGGAATGATTAAGCTAACTGCTAAGTATATCGACACCGCTCGCTAGTAATAATACAATAATACATAAACAAATACACTATTTACTCTGTACCTGGAAAAGTTGGATAGATCTAGATGGATGGCCACATGAGACAACCGATCCCGTTGGTCAACACATACTGTAATTCTATGTGATGCCCCCGGGGGGAACCGCTTTTTTATGTGGTCATCAAAGTATCGGATTATTCATACAATAAACATTGTGATGAGTAAATAACGGAATTGATCTGTAAATACAAGCGAACGGCGGCGTACGGCAAAATAAAGCGTATTAAGCTTATTTAGTTACAGCCTTACAGCATAGTTTGCCAAGTTTTTGACTAAATTAAATAAAATTAAATAAACGAATTTTCTTAATTTATTAATTTAACCAAATTATTTAATTCCTCTGATAATTACATTTCAAGTTAACTTGCTGATAATCAACTATGTAACGCAATTATACAGAAAATTGTTACCAGAAGCCGCTGGTTTTGAACGGTAGTACTCGTCTGTAAATGCGTTCAGTAGATACACCTGTTACTAAACCACACAAATAGGAAAACATTAGCAGGATGGATCAATAACAACTTAACAATTGTTAACACTTATCTCTGATGTAAAACCGAAAAGTTAATACCTGTTATACAATGTGATATTCATTTCAACAATGAACAGAAAGATACTTATTGTTATTACACATACATTTGTAATCTGCGTTATTAGTTGCAAAGTACAGTAATGCAAATCGTTATCCTCTCATCCACTGTCTTTAGCGCGTCAACCCAGTCCACCCCTTCGACCGGCGCGCCCCCGGGGTCTACGCCCTCAACCACCTTCACACCAACCACCTAACCACCGCTACGCTCCTCCTTTTAGTCGGCATCGCCTACCTCCTCTCCCTGACCGCCGACCCGTCCAGCTTCACCCGCTTGGACATCATCTTCTTCCCGGTCATTGCCATACTCATCGGGCTCCTCGTCCTATGGCACAACGTCTGGACCTACACCCTGGTCCTCAACTACCCGGCACTCCGCTACGAGTACTACATCTCCCAGCAGATCGTCTCCGTTGGTCCGATTCACGATGCGTTTGTCCGGATGAAAGTGTTGTTTGCCGGGGAGGAGGACATGTTCTACAAGCTGGTGGTGGGGGCCAGTCAGTGTCCCGAACTGGACTTGACCTTTTTGAGTGGGAATGGGGGACTGTTGAGGGAGGTGGGGAAGAGGTTGGCCCGGACGTTGGAGGTGAATTATTTTGATATCATGGATTTGAGTCATCTGCATGAGTGTCGGCATGCTACGTCACGGCACCTGCGGAGTGTGATGCGGAGACCGGTGAACATGGAGAGCGTTGTGCGGGAGGAGACGGACCGGAAGTATCTCGTGGATAAGCTGGATCGACTGAGATGCCATAGGGAAAGTTTGCTGGAATCGAGTTCCCCTGTCGAGGAGTGCAACTGGCCGCTTTGGTCCCTTGAGAAGGTCAACCTCGGGGTGCCTCTGGAGGCCGTCCGAAGGTACCGGGAGGACAAACAATCCCGGGAAACGTGGGCCTGGAGGCTTAGGGATCTGGCCCAACGGTCGAAGAACACCTTTACTGCGTTGAAGATTGGTCTCCTCGGACGCGACGTCGATTCCGCCCGGGATGCCGAAGCGGGTCTCCACCATCACCACGACCCCGATGAGCTCACGGAAAAGGAAAAGACCACACTTATTCACGAACTTGATGATGTAGAGCGGGATATCTGCTGTCGTAAAATCTCCCGGCGGTTCCTGCCACTGCGGACGAAATGCAACCGCAAGCAGCACCTGTCGGGGGAACAACAGGAGGTCATGCAGCGGGTGGCGCGGTTCATGGTATTGCGGAACACGCTCCGGTCGCACGGGCACCAGATCCCCGGGATCACTGCGGATCTTGGATTCATCTGGATGTACAC
>JAQGAU010001682.1:0-18116 GCA_034698045.1 Paramacrobiotus richtersi | reverse complement strand
TAACCAAATTGATCCCCCCCAATCACAGGAAGGAAGCGTTTGAACGCAAATCGATAACCATTACTTGTCAGGTGCTGGCAAACTATGTACAGCATCACTTATGCCCGATTTACAAAGTTGCATCTGTCGATCGTGTAGCACGCTTGTTGACATAAGTGATACATGTATATATAAAATATTTTTTAATTTAATGACATTGTGATATATGCAACATATTTTTTAATTTAATGTGATATTTGTAACATCTTTTTTTAATTTAATGTGATATATTTAACATATTTTTTAATTTAATGTGATATATGTAACATTTTTAATTTAATGTGATATTTGTAACATATTTTTTAATTTATTGTGATTAACGTACCATGGCTTCGATGTTGATGGAGCTGATAAACATAATATCCACGGAGATGTGGCTTAAGGTCGGCTCGGCGGTTTTGTTCGGACCGGCAGTGTAGAATGTGGGCCACTTGTCCAGATCGTAGTTTTCCAGGAGACGGTCGAGGAGATGTTTGTTAACGGAGCGGTCGCCTAAGGGGACCTGCGTGGACGGTTTTGTGGTGTCCATGGCGGCGGCAAATTCCCTAAAACAGCAACCGATTGAAACTAACACAGTTGCAGAGTTGCTTTAGTTTAAAAAACCATGAATGCTTAATAGACATAATAAAAGATTTACGTAGTCAAATGTGCAGTATGCATTCACGCTTTACGTACATACAGTACAGTACTGTATGTGGGAATTGAAATATATCACAACAAATAAAGTCTATGCCTTACAAAGATCACATGTATCACTACTGTCTTGCTTGCGGAAACTTTGGTTGCGTTAGATTATGTAGCTGATTAAATTTGTGTATTTTAAAAGAAATTTATGACAGCCAACGAGCAAAGGCGAACGCTTTTCATTAAACATAGTTGGAGTTTTTCATAACGGTAATGTGATCAGTGTTCTTACTAGTACTGTTCTATATCTGCGCACTTGAAAATGCCGAATAATGGTTCTGGATGTTTTTTAATGTTTTTACGTTTAGCTGCGTCCGGCTTAAACACCACAAGTATGTGTTGCTATAAAGTATGTATCGAGTGCAGATAAACACATAACTTTATGCACAACACAACACGTATATAACTTTATGCACAACACATAACGTTATGCATAACTTTTTGCTTCTGCTTTAAATTTGAATTTTACTTTATACTTTCATACAAAAACATGCTACCTGATTTGGCTTATCTGCGTGACTGCTGATTTCCGTCAGGAGTTCATTATTAATCAGAGATCTTATCTTCTTCGGTTTAGATTTAAAGGATTGTTTTATGAACTTTTATCGAAATAATTGTCTGAAATCGTTCAGTTTATTGTGAAATTTTTACAGACACCACACCCATGCAGTCTCGGAGCAGAATATGCGCAATTACGTAAGTAACGTATAAGCCAAAATCCCAGTTGTATAAATCTCCGAAATCAGCTGATTTATGCACCATCGACGAACCAAAGCCGCTTGAGATGCATTTGTGAGCATTTGAATTTCTTTGCGTGTACAAATTAAAAGCTTTTGCTTTCCTTTTTGCAAGGACACTTTAAATCACTGCGTCTCGTAAAACAAACTGTATCCGACAGTTACGGACAACAATCAACCAATCGAATCTTAAGAGCACAAGCCATTTCGTAAATCAACCTATTTCCGTTTCAAAAACATCGGAAACAGTAAACGGCAATATGGTGGAAACGTTTCTGATTTTGCCAGGGGATAACCGGCGGTTAAAAGTTCAAGATGGAAGATTCAAGAAAGTTCAAGTTTCAAAAAAAGTTTATTACGCAGACAAGGGTACTAGTACTTACTGAATTACTACTATTATCATTAATTTTCTGCACAGAAGTTCTGTTTGACCAGCAGGCGAAGAAAGCTTTGTGGTACGTACTGCTTCTAACGTTGTGCCACCAGTATGTATGAATGTATATGGTGCCTAATTCTGACATATATACCATGGCCACACTAGCCAGTGTATTATTATTGCAAACAAAATTAAAGTGTCCATAATCTTTTCAGTATTTTTGTAAATTAGCGCCGACTATTGCATTATCAATTCGAAACTTATTTTGGTTGTGATTTTGTGGTCAAATCTTCGACCAGTCACACAAAGCTTATGGATCTCATTGCGAACCAAATTGGATTATACATCGTCTATGTAATGTTCAACGCGCAGTTTGCGATATATTTAAATTTAATGTCAGCAAATGTGAGCGCTATTGTTAAATGTGGAATATTCAATGCTAAAAATAAAATTAGAAAACAAAAAATTTAAGATTTATCTGCACAAAGTGTAACTTATACGCATCTGCATGTGTCAGAGGTATTGGTACGTCTCGTGACTCTCGTCAACCCATACAGTCATACTAGTACCCATTCATGTGAGAGCCCTTATTCTACATTGACCGTCTTGAAATGCATGCTGCAGTCAATGTGCATGGACGTTAGTTGCGTTTCTTGTTTCTTGCATCTGTTCTACAGTTGGTTTGTTTTTCTCGGATGTATATAATTATCACATCAGCAAAAACAAAAAAACTCTTAACCCTAGCTAATTTGTGAATGAATTATCCCATATCACTATCCAAACCGGCCGGGGACATCCGTCGCCCCCCATGACGCCAACCATTGATCCACAGTCCATCCAGAGGCAACTGAGTAGAATTAAACGATGCTAATAAACAAATCTCTGCTGCAGCGTAGAAAGTGCCATCGGGGGTATGGTTTTTACGATTGCCGGCTACTTTCCTTTTACCAGCGGCAATCAATTGGTACAGCAACTCCTTAAAGAAGTCAGGACCGGAAATTCCGAGTAGCACCCGGGTCGCCTAATTACACCGGGTAATTACATCTGACATCTGCGGCCTATTGTACTGTCAATAGGCACTTGTTTAACGCTATTGCCACCAGTGTTTGGACCCAGCTGAGGGAAGAGAGAAACGAGAGTATGCGCCGCGATTTTGCCCAGTTGGCCTAGCCGGAAGCCAGCAATTTCAGCTGACATCGTGTGTTTTTACTGTGATCCATCGGATGCAGATGGCTGTGACGTAAGAGGATGACGTCGTCAATGGGAATGTTTGGGTACAACGGCACGGACACTCGATCGATGTTTCAATTCAAAGAGTTACTTTTTGACAAATCAAAGGGGTACTCGTGCTTTTCTTTATTGTTATAAAACTTAAAATCACGTACAGTACATGGAAACATTAATTAACGCAACATGTACTGCATTTTGTTAAGATGTCGCTAATTATTTTTCTGAGCACGACGCACCGATACGCGATTAGTCAGTTCATCTATAAAATCAAGAAAATGTTTGTTAAACGCAACATGTCTTGCCATTAATGTGCAGTTAGTATAAGTGGTCAGTAATTAACATCTGTGAATAGATATGTAAATTTTTATAGTTTAACTTAAAGATCTATTTGGATAAATGATTTGAAAGTGCATCATTAGAGTTATTTATTATTTATACGAATTTATAAGTGGGAGTTGTAGAAAGTACACGTATGGATACGAAAAACACGAGTACTGTCGTCCATGCGGAAAACTAAGCATGCCTACATAGACATGCTATGTTTTCCGCACTAACTGTGACATATATGTCACAGTTCATGTGAAATTAATATAAGCGGTCAGTAATTAACGTCTGTGTATAGACATGTAAATTTTTGTACTTATATATAAAGATAATGAGATAAACAATTAAAAAATGCTTTATTAGAGTTATTTATTATTTATACAAATTTATGAGTGAGTTTTTATAAAGTGTACGTATGGCTACAAAAACACGAGTACTGTCGTCCGCGCGGATAACATAGCATACCTACGATAGTCATAATCACGTACACCTAAATATAACTGCTAGTCGCGAATTCTAGGTAGGATTTCACACATGTATGTGGGTTAAGTTAAAATGCACTACAAGTCTGTCTACAAGTAGTTTATAATCTGCGGCAAACTGGTATCACGGATTCGTTAATTTACATATAGCAGTGGCGTTTTCACATCCAGTCGGTTAGGCCATGTCACTGCCCCGAAAAATATAATGCAGTATCATAATTATGAAAGTTTCTGTTTGCCTGTGGTACAGTATGTTTAGTCGAATGCTGAGCAATAAAATTGCCAATGTAGTCGGAACTGTTTTGCGAAGATTGATTGTTTCACAGATCAATAAGTTTAATTTGAATAAATGGCTTCTTGTTTGATAACACATAGCACGTACGTATGCTTTTACGTAAACATTTACGTGCCTCGCTGCATGCTTCATTCAAAAAAGGCACTCTTAAAATTTCATGGTCACTGTGTAGATCAGCTGGTGCCGGGCTGCAGGAGAGTTATGTAGTAATTTTCTTACTGGAAGGACTTTAGTATGATGCGTTTAATGACCAAGAACACTAGCTGAAAATTATTCATAAATTTATTGGTCAATAATATCTACATAGAAAACAATCCATTCAAAATTATTTAATCGTAACTTTGTAAATAAAATATGCCACAAAAAATACGCTGTATTAAAATCTTCGCTTGTGCAGTACACGTCACATTAAGCTGTTGTGTAAACATACCGAACAAATTGTTTGCATAACGTAAAAACCGAAACGAAGATTTACCAGATACGTCACATGTGGTCATATTGCTCTAAGTCGGTTAAAAACTTCCACTGCTTTTGTTAAACTGCAGAAACAAGTGCGGCAAAAGAAAGCTATGTTATTTTTGATCCAAGCACATATAATTCGTACTTCTGTTAAAATATACTAGAAGTCTCAAAATATCTACATTTCTAGATAGTATATGTACTTTTTTCGTACAAGGATTTTATAAATTAAATATTGGTTTACTTAGTCATTAATACATTGATAACACTACAAATCAGTACAACCAGAAAAACAGATTAGTTTGGCCTAGACATTCACATATGTACGTATACGTTACGAAAACATATACGTAATATGCGTATGTTATTGTTATGCTGCTTACCGGGACATCAAAATGAACAACACGCAAAAGGTTAATCCAACACGCAGAATCCTCTCTTGTACAGTACCCAATCCCAGTCCCAATTCGCCCACTAATCCCGAATTCCTGTTCGTAATAACTAATCCATTTATCTTTCCATCGGTAAATAAGTTAACAACCATGGTCGTCTGTCCCTCCCAGTACGCGCCAATCAACCACGTACACCATCAACAAATTGTCACTGATGTTTTTTTCCACATATCCCAATCATAACGGCACTAATTTCCCAATAACCCGGGAGGATGACACCTCAAGGTGTGATCAATACAAAAAAAAACGACAGCAGGAAACCAGCACTTGTGCACTGCACAATTCAAATAAATCACACACATTCCATCGGCTGGTGTGTGATACAGTGAAGAGTTGGTTGGCAGGGATCAATAATTGGTAATCATAACCGGGAACATCCTACAACACTGGACGCCGTTGAATTCCCCCCAATTACCATTGCCCTTGTTTTTTCTACATTTCCGCCCAATTTACAAGGGAAACTGTTGCAGGGCTTGGTTGTGGATGCATGGATTATTCAGTACACGCACTCAACGCGGCTTTATATATAGAATGTGTATTAATGAACCCACGGTGCAATCGTCCAGCGTACTCCCCAGGGATACTGATTACGCTGTTAGCCACAGCAAAATGTCTTGCATAATTAATGCCCACACATTTTTCCAATGGGTTGATTTAAAGCTGCGGCTCTCCTCTTGGGCACAACGGTGAGGATTGATACACAAGTGTGTGTGTGGTTACACAAACGTTGCCGGCGAGTAGATAACATTAAATGAGTGGGGAGTGGAAATGATCCGGAAGAATCAAATTAATGTAATCTGTCCTTTTGTACAAGAAATCTCCGTATGTTGTGGACAAGTTTTTATATATAAGTGCATGATTTATGGAGTAATTTGTCAGGAAAAAGATGGCATCGTACCGTCACTAACTGGCAGTTTCCGGGGATGTTATCCCTGTGTCGATTCATCGGGATTTTTGGCTACAGATGGAGAACAAGACGCGGTTGTTTGCATAATAAGATAAACGAACCCTAAAGGTCACTGAATGTATACAGTGTATAAGACATAAACACAGACGTATCTTTGAGTACGAATTAACGTAAACATCAATAAGTAAAGTATAAGATGCAGTCAGTAAGTAAAGATTACGCAACTTCTCATCTTGACTTTATATTCATACACATAAATATAGATTTGTGTATCAACGTATTGTATATGTAGGAATAATATCAACGCAATCCAACAGGCGCGCAGACGACAACTTACCTTAAACTGAAAACAAATAATGTAATCGAAAAAAACTTCACAATTATTTTTCCGGCTTTTTATAGTAACACAGATGAAGTAAAATTCCCGTTAAACTTTGGCGCCACATAAGTATATCCCATATAAGAAACCCCTTCTTTCGTGCGGGAACATTGACGATCAGACGTAAAACGGATGCCAGGAACAACGCTTTAAGTATCGCAACTCTTTTTACGACACGAACATTTTTACGATAAAACGGTAATGGCATTCACAGGATATTGCAACAGTGTAGTACAGCATTTCCACCAATGAACAACTAAAACAAGTGATGGTGCATATACGGTGGATGGGGATCAGTGAAGCTGAGAGCTGGAACCAACGTAATGTTGTCAAGCGTAACGCTGGGATGCGATGTAATACGAGGCGCCCTGCTTGTATAGATAGTATGTTTGTGGTTACATTGCTCTCCCAGTGTGCCATTTTCGGGCTCATCTTACAGTTCAGCCGTGAACCAGGGACGTTTTTAGGGAGGATGTACGGATAATTAACTGGGTGGGCAGAGAGAGAGAGCGCCTTTTGGGCCCCCCTTCGTCCTTCGTCTTGGCTAATTAATACGTTCGTACATTAAAGGTCACCGGGGGAGACGGATAATCGGTCCATAATGTAACTGGTAATTTGATCTTGAGCAACAGCTATCCAGCAATAATATAAGCAGTCCTAACAAACAGGGTGCCGAGTAAAAAAACGGCACCCTATATATAGTGTATCCGGATGCAGTAATTTGTTGTTGGTTTATCGTTTCTAAGTTTGTAACTGATTAGCACGTCCTTGACGTCCAAAAGAATGTAGACAAATTAGACATTGTAATTTTGGTTGGCGAAGCGTTATTTGATAGCTGAGGATCATATACAACGTATTATTATTGCGAACAGTTGTTAAAACGTTATATCTTACTGTCCGTCTATAAATTTTTTAAACAGACGTAATTTGTTTTGAATATTAGCATGGAAGATCTGTTTTCCGATAGGATCAGGACAAGAACGCACGGAACTTATAAAACGCACGATATATTCTATGAAAAAAGAGGCGGCTGAACGATAACAAAACGGGCAAAATAAGGCGCTAAAAGTATAACAATATCATAAAGATAAATCGTAAGTATCATATTATAAAGCAGATAACATTTTAAAGTAAAGTAATAATTTTAATACACGCATAATAGCATAGTAACTTAATGCACGCGTAATAAGTACATAATAAATTTAGTACAGTAATAATTTATTTAATAGATTTTGAATTACAGTAATTAATTTAATACTATAGTATATGTACAAAAACGCAGTACGCGCTACAAATAGGGATAATTTTGTTTTTGGTGAATAGAAGCGACTGGGAAATGGTGGTACAGATGCAGATAAATATAACGAATTCATGTTTGTCTTGACTGATTATGTAACTTTACATAATACGAAGAAAACAGACTGCATATGCGTTCTGTATAAATAGTATTGTCCATCCCCAAATTCGCAGCATGGTGTCATATTATGACGGGAATGCGGTATGTATTAGGGTGGGATACAATATGCATAAGTGCAATCGATAACCAGCATGTGTAATCGGTATTACAATTACATTATCGACTGTAAATCAGCATTTCGAGTGGCATGCGCGTTTACTTAGATGCCAAGCTTTATGATCATTCCCCGGACAGACATATCCCACAACACTCCCAACTGTGGTGTACCACTGGGACAACGTTTAACGGGAAAAACACCGGTCTAGGAAAACAATATTGCAAATTTAACGACACCCCTGCTGAGAGCAATGCAAAACGTTTTTACCGATAAAAAAGAACCAGTCAATTATACTGCGCATATTGCGGTTTGTTCAATGGGAGAAATAATCGATTTACGATGGTACATATTAATATCGTACTTTGTCCACAGACAAGATACGGGATTGTTTGCATAAATGTTGGGTAAGTTTTTTCATATGTCGAAAATATCGTCGATGTGCGCTAGTTGATCCGCATATCCTCATTTGTCACTGGGCCGTTTGGTTGTAAGGATCGGGCTAATCCCATAAATGGAAGTCAGCCATTTCATAATTCAATAGGACTCCCATGAATGTTTTTCTTCTGTTTCGATAACGATGACACGTCCGCGTATCGATCAATAATCGGGCTGTTTGTATGAAAAGTCAACTCTCTTCATTGATCTGTTGACGAAGTTTGCACGGGCCGGCACTGTAAACTTTTGATTTTGCGCTAATTTATTGTTTGCGCAAATGGGTTATGAAGGGAATTTTATCGAGCTGTTTCTCTTCTTGGGTAATGAATCTCGATTCGATCAAGTATACCGGTCCACAGAAACGCTAACGAAAGACATCGATTCACGTCAAATCTGACAAGGTAGCTTTTTTTGGCCCCATACTCAGAAAAATCCAAACTTTTTATGTGGACACAGGACAACTAACTGAACATTGGAAAAACAGTTTCGGCTGCTGGGAAGCGGTTAGGCCTTTAGGGGGCAATTCTCGTAGACAATGCATGCTATATGCAGTGTATGCTTATGCATGCCGTGCAACCATATTGGTTGTCACCTTTGATTCCTTCTGACCAGATACCGCTTAGATTATTATATGCAACTAAAACATTAAAGACTGAACAATTGAAAATTAATAAATTGGGAGCTAAGCGGTTCCCGATCAAAAAAGACCGAAACTGGCCATGTCGTCTGGTTGCACAGTATACATAGCGTTTAGCATACATTGTCTACGAGAAACAGCCCCAAGGGGCCCAACTGCTTCCCAGCAGCCGAAACTATTTTTTCTATGTTCAGTTAGTTGTTCTGTGCTCAATAAAAAGTTTTGGATTTTTCTGAATTTGGAGCCGAAAAACGCCTTGTAAGTGCTCAAATTTTATAAATGACAGTACCTACACGGTTTTAGAAACTGTAGTATACTGGCGAGTTCCGAAAGCAAATTTCTGACATAATAATACAAAACTTTCAGTTGATCTAGTTAAAGTTAATCCAAGTCGCAAAAACCAACGGAATCAAAAACAATTTGTACATGTATAACCTGGAATTTCCGGGCGGATTGGCCACGGGCCACGTGCTGCACGGTTAAAAACGGAATTTGAATGAACAAAAATAGGTTGAACGTATGCCACGTTTATTACAAAGGTCTCCTATGAGTAAAGATTACAAAAAAACACTAAGGTGGACCAGGGTGTAGCCGGTGGATCAAACAGTGCTTATTTACCGAGTTACGTCTGCACTGTTAAACGAATATTTAAGTTTGTACACTGAAAAAAAGAGCGTGAAATTCTCTATACAACCATCTATGAGTCGAAAAAGTGGAAAATCACCGGTTACTAGCTGTTGTTTCTGCCAGCCGATGGCGCTGCCGACCGCTGGACGTCATATGAGGGCCAAGCGGTTGCAACCACTAACACAAACAGATTACGCTGATCAATGTGAAAAGCAAATACCGGACTCGATACACCGCTTTTGTTTGGTTATGTTAAAAAAAATTACGTCTGCCTGACTACTTGTTGGTTACGAAAGAATAGCAGGAACTGCGACAAGAAACCGTTATAGAAGATCGAGCTGACTAGCGCACCAAGAATTTCTTGTGGTGCACTACTCGCTGATAAGGCAGATAGATGAAATCGGAATGACCGCGTCATTCCCGGGGGCGGTTGCCTAAGCCGCCGGGTCAGCCATCTTGGCTTTTAAGCTGCTTGTCAGCTTCTGGTTTGCCGTTGGGCTTTAGCGCCTAATTTCGGCTGTGGTTTGCCATGTGGGCATTTTGAGCCTTGTTTCGGCTTTGGTTTGCCATGTGGGCATTTTGAGCCTTGTTTCGGCTTTGGTTTGCCATGTGGGCTGTTTCCTAGCCCAGTTCGGCTTTGGTTGCCATGCGGGCATTTCGAGCCCGGTTCGGCGTTTTGATTGCCATGTGGGCATTTTAGCCAGGATTCGGCTTTCGTTTGCCATTCGGGCGTTTTAGCCGCGTGTCGGCTGTGTTGAAGCAATCGCCGATTACAGGCGTTTTTCGGTCTTGCACCGTTAGCCATTTGAGCTGTTCATAGTACCGAAAGGTAAAAACCAAAAAATTATTCAGGTCCTAACCGGACCATAAAAAATAAAAGAAATGGGAAAAGGGTGGGAAATAACACTAAACTGGAGAGATTCAGCAAAAATACAGCATAAATAATAAATATTCGTAATATTTTATATTATTTTCTTATTATTAATATTATATTAATATAGCTTAATTAATATATCAGTATTAGTAGTGATTAAACTGCCTGTTTCTCGGCCCTTAAATAATTGTCAAATATTTATTGCCCTGATTCGGAAGCAAGTTCATACGTTAAATCCGCCCAAATGTTACAAATTTTCCGAATCAAAAGTTCTCATCGCTACGTTGCAGCGAAGCATCTTTTGTACATTGCGGCGTTTTAACAAAGATTTGGTCGCACAACCGTCAAATACAGAGCAACTGCTTTCCCGTCATTCCCATCAAACCGAAAACTTTATTCACCGTGTTTCTTCGAGTAACAGCGCCTGTGATTAAATGCAGATTAATCAAAGTAATGTTTCCTTAAGCAAGAAATACTTCAAAAACATGTAAAAACAAATAAATACAATTCCGCCTGTATCCCTGGAACAAAAGCGGTGTCATGCATAACGATATTATTTTCTCAGCAAAGAAACTATCAATGAAAATGATATACAACAAAATAAAAAAACACCATTCAAAACCATAACCCATCATCGTCCTCCTCCGTATGCGACGACACATTCGTCTTATCCGCCTTGCCGCCCTCCGACTCAGAATCGGACACATCGAGATCCTTAGCCAGGGTTTCCACGGCCACCGGTGCCGAAGTACTGGGTTGTAGCGATTTCTCATCCTCCTGAGACGCCTTTTCATCCGCATCCATCAGCGTATCCCCATGATCGGATTCATCGTCGTAGCCGGTGCGGGCGTCTTCGTAATACGTGCTGACCATGGATAAACGCAGAGGTTTCTTTGGGGCAGGGGACGAAGGGGTGTCGGTAACTCTTGACGCGGTTTCGTCGTCGTCCATCTCTTCCGGACGGTCAGAGGTCAGGAAGGCGTCGGATGTGGCGCCATCCGGAGAAGCGGGGGTTTCTGTCTCCTGCATGACCTACCACAGCAAATGGTGCTGATATTAAGCGAACAAATCGTTATTTCACATGTTAAAGGCTATCACAAATAAACCAAATCGATTTGCAGATTTTAGCATCATTTTCAGAAATTATCTGTATGTCCTTGCATTAACAGGTAATCGGGATAACCGACGCAGATATTAATTCCAATTACATAACAAAAAATATTACTTAAAGAAAGAGACGTTAATTAATGAGAAAGATAAACGCCTACCACAGTCTTACTTATATAATAAAGCAATTCTTCGCTAATACTGCTTAAATATACGGACACAGATGATTAAAAATGAAGGAAAAAGCTAACAGTAATTAATCTCATGTTGATTTCCTTCCCACATACCTCATCCTCTCCAGCATCCGACATGGCACTGGCTCGCGTACTATCCTCCATATCCCCCAGCCAACTCATCCTGTCACTCTTTTTTGTCTCCCGTCCTTCACTTTCCGTCCCAATACTTTCCGTGTCCGCCGCATCCATCGTACTGTCCCGATCCCGTCCCACCGGCTCCATCCCGGCCACACGCGCCGCTTCCTCATCCACGGCCCTTTTGGCCACCCGAACAATCTCCTCCGCCACTCTGGTGTATTCGCTGGCTTCTCCGTTGTACTGGACGCAGTTTTTGTAGATTAACTCGACATCCGCTAGGAATTGTTCCATGGTGCGATATGTATTGGCCTTTGCCTGACGAAATAAACAACTTCAGCAAAATAAGCCATACCGTATGTTAGAATGCTACTAGTTGACAAAATGAAAAACTTTACAACTTAATCGACATTTATACACATCGTAATCAGCTTCAGGGTCTGATGCGAACAATATAGTAACTGCTTAATACCGACAAGCAATCATAATATCAACACGGTCGACTATAAATTCGGAAATTCTTGACCAAAATAATTTCAACACCATTAAGTAACAATTTCGTTTAGAAACACCAGTTCTGGTGAGATGTGTTCATTTACCACGAAATTTGCATTAAAAATCAAATTTGTTGTTAGATTCTCTCTTACCTTTTGAAGCATGGTATCCAGATCCATAGGATTTTTGATAAACTCATAATACTCTTTATTCCTAGTCCGGTTCACCGGGATGTGGAAGATGATGGATTTATCCACCGTCTTCAAACGGGTTTCAATCATCTGTTGGAACATATAATTCAAAGCCACCTGGTCGTCTTCATCCAACAGCGGATTAATCAACTTCTCCAATTTCTTGAAACGTTCTTCCCGTTCACCGAAACGCAGCAGGCACGTATCCAGCATCTTCCTGGAGTTGACGGTTAGTATGTGATCGGGTCCGTTGTATGTAGAACAGTTGGTAACAACTAAACCGACATCCGACAGGAAATCCTCTCTGGACTTGTACTGCCCGGCGTTTAACTTGTTCCTCATTGTACTTAGATCCATTGGGGTACTGATTTTCGTCAGATAGTATGGATTCTTTTTCGATGACACCGGCGTTCGGAAATCTGAAGATGAACTACGTTTAACACAGGCAATGATCCAGCTTCTACATTCAAAGTCACAATTTTTAAAATCACAATGCATATCTCATATTTATGCCCAACTTCCGACATTTTCAAACAACGTACAATTTACAGCATTGCGAAAAAGAAATAAGAATTACAGGCGATCTGGCTGTTTGTCAGCATGATCCAACGTAATCAGCGGGAAAGCTGTGACTTCTACCCAATGTTCAGCATATAAACTCAAAAGAAAAAATTGCCTAATTATGATAAAACTGCAAAGCCTATATATAACTAGGTAATCGCTCTCCGCTGATGCTGGCGATGAAGACCGGAGCGATGAAAGCGTATGGCGGTGCAATATTCGCTTTTGATTGTCTTCGCGTGCGCAAGGGGCTTTCTTCTCTAGTCAGTCTTCAAAACAACGTTTTCATTGTTTGTTATTAGCGGTACATACATATTGCAGTCTAATCGCAATAACTTTGTTATTTTTTAAAATCTAATGTCGAAGAAACATTTGGGTTCCAGAACTCGTAATGACAAACATATCTGGCCAAAATTCAAGCAAATCGGACCATTTCGCAGAAAGTTATCGTGTTCCATAGAAACGCAGACACAATTGCGTTGGAGCTGAGTATAGAAGACCTTCGCTTCGCTCCGGTCGACAAATAAAATGTGGAAAACAATTCTCTCATGCAGTAAAAACTAAAACTGTAAAAGATTTCAGAAGAAAACTTTTCTTTCATTACGCTGTTGATCGCTGGAGTTATCCGACTATTTTCGCACAACACTTACCATCGCATCCCGGCAGATCGCGAATCTCATTGAGAATATCCTCCAGCATGGACGACAACGACACCACCGGATCAATCCGTCTCCGGGCGGTGGTCAACCGTGGTTTCTCCAGATAATCCGGCATACTCTCCTTCCTCTTCCGCTTGCCCCCGCCTTCCGCTTTCTCCCTTTCCTTTCTCTCCTTCCGCGCTTCCTTACTCTCAATCTTATCCAGATCCCGCGAATCAGCCAGAGTTTTCGGAATTTTAACGATGAGCGCTTTCTTTCTGATCATTTCGGTCTGGTTCAGCACTTCCTTCTTCAGTGTAATCTTGGCTCCTTCCACTCTGACCAGGCCGCTTTCCTCGACGGCGTTACCCAGCTGGAGGTCTTCTTGCTCTTTGGTCATGGCCACGTTGAAGAATTCACCGGCTCGGGGGCAGACTTTGTTGGTGCGCATGTGCCCGACTTCACCACAAGCACCACAACGGACTTTGGATTCTCGTTCTTTCTTGGATTTCTTGGCTGGAACGCTACCGGCTGTGATGTCGGAGGTTGTGGCGTCCATTTCATCCGCGGTTTCCATGTGTTTTATTCGTCGGAGCTGCTCCTGCGCAACAAATACACTATTATAATTCTCACTGCAACCAGCACCTTACTTACAAATGTAGTAAAACCGAACCACAATCTCCCGTGTGCCGGTTCTTATTTATACCGATTTGATTTGACCGATAAGCACAACATCCCAAAAACATGTTTCGCGGTTCAGATTGTGTAATATTAAAATTTTTATTGTGTGTCTTTGATACAGAGGTTTATGTTTTAAGCGCCATTGTTCCTAAATTAAAATCATCTTATTTTAGTCTGCTTCAATTACGGAAGAAAACACCCTGAAACAAATAAATTTACATAAGTATCATACTTCTACCAAAAGAATCAATACGGCTTGCCATTGTACTTGAAACGTACGATAACAGTACCTTGCTTACAGTTGTTCGTATACGTCACCAAATTTTTGCGAACTCAAACACATTTATGATGAGACAAGATTTTGGTTAACAATAAAATTTTTACCTGCAGTCGCCGCTTCTCCTTCCGCATAACATCCTTCTTCTCCGAATCCAACGCCGCAAACTGCCGAATAAAATTCTCATCCGTCCGATTCCGCAGCTGCACATACGCATCAATCAACGCCGGCCGACCAACATACTCGGTCCGATCAAAATCCCTCCCATCCGCATCGCGAAAGGTCCGCACAATCTTCAATTTCCTCACCGGTTGTGGCGGTCCTTCCTCCTTTTCCACTTCCTCCTCCGCCGCGCCCTTCTTCTTGCCCTGTTTCTTCTTTTGTACCGTCGCTTCGGCCTCTTCCTGACTCAACAGTTTCTTCAACTCCTTTCGTTCTTCCACCTCCCGTTCAAATAGGAGCTCTTTCCCGGTTTTCTTGCTCTGGATGAACGAGTCCAGATTCCGTCCGAGTTCTTCGATATCGGAATCGTCTTCTTCTTCGCTGCTCTCTTCATCGGTGGACAGCATTTCCTCGCTGGATAAGACGCGGTTTTGGAGTTTGAAGATGCGCTGGCATTCTTCCTTGTACTTCTCCTGTTGTTCGGCCGCCGAGTAGCGGCTACCGCGGGCAAATTTGCTCATCTCTTCTTCATTTCCGGCACGGGCTTGCTGAGTTCCAAGCGTACGAACCAAATCAATAATCTCCCACCTGGAATGGAAATTCCGGGAATATGTATAAACCATTTCAAATTACAGGATACGCTATGACATTAAACGCTAAGAAATCGAAAATTCTCAGTGCACTTTTTCCATATAGTTACTACTTCTAATTAAAAGCAAATGTCAAACAATTCAACTTTGGTCAGAGAAAATCCTTTTCGAAACCGAGGAACTGTTCAGTTCTCGTTTCGATCTGGAAGCCGAAATCGTAAGAAGCTTCACTTCGGCAATGTTTAGGAAACACAAAATTTCCCGTTCGATAAAAAGTAATTAATGAACTTAATAAATGAACTAAGCAAAAGTTTCTACTGTGTTACGTCTTCTTCCTCGCTACTTTATTCATCAGTGGAAAGCATTTCTTCGCTGGATAAGACGCAATTCTGCAGTTCGAAGATGCGCTGGCATTCTTCCTTGTGTTTCTCTTGCTGTTCGGCCGCCGAGCATCAGACACAAAAATGAATGCACACAGATGCTTTCTCAAATCAGACCGAAACTATCTGCAAATTAATTTCCTCCTACCTGGTAAGTTTCTTAATCTGCTCATCATTACATCCATATTTCCTCAGCAGCTGTTTCGCATTATTCAGCGACAACTTGCGCAAATCGGCATTCGTCCCCGTGACAATCCGTTTCGCCGGTGCCGGTCCGTCCTTTTCTTGAATTTTATTGGCAATCCGCACGTAGCTGAATCCCTCACCCCGGCCAGTGGGATCCGCATCCCCAGTCACCTGCAGAATGCATTTGTTCTTCATGGCGGCGATGAAGGCGCGGGTCGTGTTCCAGGGGGCGGCCTTGATCTCGTCATCCATCTTGGACTGCTGCTCTTCATCACCGTCGTCCTCGGTGGCCAGGATGAGTTTCTCTCCGTAACCGGCGTCTTTGAGACGCTGCTCGGCTGAGCGCATGCTGTAGTAGGCACAGTAGTCTTCGCAGGTGACCAGTGCGCGAATTTCTTCTTCACTGGGTAGTCTACAAGGAAAAAGCAGGATAATATCGCGTTTCAGCTAAAGGCAAAGCTAGCAAAACATACTTTTTAAAGTAGTCAGTAACGATAAAACTAGTCTGATATGGTAAAATTATGTTCATTAATAAAATCAGTAAGCACCTGGCAAAAAAAATGTTCAAATTTATGGAAGGAAAGGATCAATGAAATGCACAAAAAAACACAAAAAGGACGGATCGCACAAGAACCTCCAAAATACAAAAAAGCAACACGCTTGCTAAAGTGAATTTTTAAGGCATACCGTTTAACGAAATATACCGATAAATTTGGAACGGGATTACTGAAAGTCTTAAAAAATACCAGGATCCAAAACTGTGTCACAAGAACATGCCTCAAGCAAGAAAACAGACGCATGCAAGTCGACCAAACAAAATCATACAAAAATTAGTCGACAAAAAAACCAGCAAAATTCGCCGAATATGCAAAAGGACCACTTTACCAGTAATTATTACCTGAAATCAGTCTTCAGAACCCACCAACACGAATCCGCCCCGCTTCGCTGCGATGTGGCACAGATCTTCAGCCGTTTCCTCACCGAACTCTCACTACTCGTCACAAACAGCTTCCTCACTTCATCGGCCTTGATCCGCTTGGGATTCTCCGGGTTCTTCCAAAACAACCGATAAATATGCACCTGCAAGAAATCCCTGGCGAAATTCGTGGCCTTCTTCGAATTGGGCGCCGGCACCTCCATCAACGGGCACTCTTGTCCAACCGTAAAGGTCACCCGGATATCACGGATGTAGTAACGATTCCGCGTCCGCACCACCAGGAAATCTGTTACCGGGGTGGTGTGCTGATAGATGGGTGCGCGGAACATGTTATTCTCGAAGGTGGGAACACACTGCCCAACGTCGAGGTCTCCCAGGAAGGGGGAGGAGTAAGCCAAAGCAATCTCGCCGTAATCGAATTTCGGAATGTCCTCTTCATTTTTCCCGGGTTTACGTTTATAGTAGTTCTTGATCCGTGTGGCCATACCGATTTGACTGATCAGGGGTGGGTATTCTTCGGTGTATTCGGCTAAAATCAATTCCTCGTCTTGGGCGCTCAGATCTTCTGGGGTCCGCATGAAGAACATGTCACCGCCTGGAAGTAAGTAATTTAACCAGTTAGATCACATAAACCGCTTGATATAAGACGTGAAACTGAAAAGCCAAATGCCGTAAAAGTAATATCAGCGGAAAATTTTTTTAACAATTTCAGTCACAATTAGCTAAAAATCACCATTAGCTGAAGTTTTGGTTCATTTCGTCAGCCAATCAATGTTTGAAGCATGAGTTGGGAGTAGGCAAGTACGGTTATGGAAATGCACTTATATAAACTTGCGTAAGATGCACAAACGAACAAAAACAGTTTGAAATCAAATTTCAAGCACCTATCAATTATTTAACCCCCACAACCTGAATTCGAATTCAATTCTTACCTCCACTAGCCGCTAATTCCTGAACCCTCTGCTTTTCCTTCTTTTTAATATTCTTATTCAACGATTCCACCGGGTGGGGTCCCAAAGTAATGATGATTCCATTGGAGTACTTCTTCAGCGCGGTCCGGTGAAACTGCCGGTTCTTGGACAAATTCAAATTGGTCGGAAAGAAGTACTGGTACAGCTGCATGGAAGGGATAGAATGCTGGATAGCCAT
>JAQGAU010001681.1:0-18118 GCA_034698045.1 Paramacrobiotus richtersi | reverse complement strand
GTTTTTGGGGTTTTGTTTGTAGGGCGCGTTATCCTTTTATTGCAAGACCATAAAGCCGCGATCACGGGACTTAGCTTTGCGCCTGATGGAAGGTAATGTTACTTACCAATTTTCTTATTTCTTTACGATTTCTTTTTTTCTGTATTATCTGGTGGAAAGTTTTCGATTTGCTTCACCTTTTTTTGAACAGATAAATACTCAACTGTATCATATTTCCGACGTGTAGTTTTTTTATTTTGTACTTTTTGAAAGCTTTCTGATTGGTTTGATTTGGTTTTCGTACACAAATTTGAAAGACGGTTTTTTTCCTCCTGTTCAGCTTGGTTTTGGCATCTGGCTCAAAAGACGGCAATGTCAAGCTGTGGGATTTGATGGACGATGGGAATATGTTCAAGACACTGCACTGCGAGCATTCGAAGCAGATTAATGCTATCGCTTGGTCTCCTGTTGGTCAGCGGATTGCCAGTGTTGGGATTCTGAAAATGGTATGGGAAATATTTGAATTAATTCGTTGAATGACTTGCTGATTGTAAGATTGTATGTATCGGCCTGCAGCTTATATGTACTATGGTAGTATGGCAAGCCGTAGAGTAGTGGCAGCATACGCAACTCCTCAAAGTCGCTCCTTTCTTGGTTGCCAAAGCCAGCTGTTAGTTACTACTGCTAATTTTCGCCAGCGTTTAGATTTTCTTTTTACTGGTATTACTGACTAGAGATGATTTTCGGCTGATGGTTTATATGAATTTTCGAATATGCAATGACAGACGACAACATACGTTAAAATCACTTGCGTGGTTCGCTTTTGTTTCTTGCCTGAAGAAGAAAGTTGATAATTTAGTAGGGAGTATTAGACAATTTACAGATTCTTTTATGAATCATTTGGTTTATCGAGGTTGATCGAATCAAATCTTGCCAAATGACACGAACAAATATTTTATATATGTCGCGTAATAAACGTGAACTCGTTTATTTTTGAAACTTACTTTTCACAGGAATGTGTTACTGAAATAATTCTAAAAAACAGGCCATGCTGTGGAACGCCCGCACCGGCGCCCTGGAACGCCGTCTAGAGAACGGCCACCAGAACGACGTGACCGGATGTTGTTTCTCCCCCGATGGAGCTCTCCTGTTCACCTCCAGTTGCGACACCACCGTCATTTGCTGGGACGTGGTGACGGGCGCGAAACGGGCAGTGTACGGACACATGTTCCCCCCGCCCCGCCCCATCTTTGCCGGCGGACTGAATGGACATGAAGTGCGCGGGGTGAGTGTGTGTCGGGATGGCATGCACATTGCCACGCTGTGCAAGGACGGTTACATTCGGGTGTGGAATATCTTTGATGGTGCCGTGCCGGTGGAGAAGGTACAGCTGCGCGACTCGAGGGCGGTGCATTATTCGGCGGATGGATTTGTTGTGGCTGTCGGGTGAGAAACTCGTGTTTTTTACGTAAATTTAAATTTAACGCGCAAAAGAAATAATTTTGCTGTACAGATATATGACATTGTCGTTGTGATTCCTTTGAATTTGTGTTTTTGTACGACGTACGATTCGTTTTTTAAACTAGGTGCACTTTTAGTTTTTAATTAAAAAAATTTACAAATTTCTAAAAAATATTCCAGGCATTTATTTATTTACCTATATATTTTCTTTCTAATGCTGTGTCTTTTTTTGTGGTAAAATAATGCCTGCCTCGTGTTTTGCGATATGTTCATTGTTTGGTGACTTTGTATCGGATTTCTTGCGTATGCTTTTAGCTTTCTACTTTATCGTTTCTTCTTCATTCTTTTTTACTGTACTAGCTTATTCGCAATCCGGAATATTCATTGCATCAGCCTTGATTGATCGTTTTGTGTGTGTTGTAGATGTCAAAGTGGTAACATTCATTTTTTCGTCTCACCAATGCGCACACCATCCTTACAGCACCGCTGTCGGCTGACCATCCGCCGCCACACAACCGGTCACGATTCGCAAGCATTACGTGTACCCCGGAAGGCAGCACAATATCTCAATTACGCTGATATCATCACGTGAACAAGCGCCCTTGTTTACGGAATTTTATCGCCGGCGACCATCATTTGTATGGTTCCGCATGGCTGTACATCATGTTTACCTGCTTTTTGTACCCTGCCTTGGATTCGAGCGTGCTTTCATCATGCTTTTGGAAATCTCGACCTTTATTAGTTATTTATTTGGACTAACCTGGACTGTAGATAGTGCGGTGCGTGCTGCTGCTCCTCTGGACTTTGCTCAATCGGTGTATCAGAGTGGAGTGTTTTTTTGCGGGGGATTTGTTTAATTTATTTGTACAGTGTATAGAGGTGTGGAGAATTTTTTTGCGCACATTTTTGTTTATTTGTTTGAATTTTGGCTCGTGTGTATTTTTTGGCTAGAGGAAGAAAGTGCTAATTTAACCATAAATTTAGATGGGTAATTAGATGTGAAAATAAATAAATTGAAGTATTGAATCTTGGAATTTTTTATCGGCACTGATGTAACGTTATTTTTACATAGTGGATTGTTAAAATATGAACCGACGCATATTTCTCTCAGTTTAATTACCAATTTATTGAGCACAGTTTGAAGAGCGAACACGAAACAAGAGGCGCTAGAAAACGCTGAATAATATTATTAGGAAGATGCCAACTTGCTAATTAAGTAATAAACAGACGTGATTATGAGCTTGTGCACTTTTACACGGTTAATTACAATTCTTTGGTCAAAAACAGATCCTTGTTCACATTTGGTATAAATGATCAGATCATCGAGCAGAAAAAAATTCAAAAACGGAAATTCTAACCAGGAAGTTTGAACTTCTTATACGCCGCTCCGATAGCGTCCGCACACGCGCCGTAATCCGGCATCCCCATCACGAACAGGTTCACCGCGCAGAATACCGACGCAATTCCCGATGTTATGAATATTAGTAAATGGCAATTCATGGCCACCATCTTCAAGATATAAATCTCCTCCAGTACTCCTTCTGGCCAGGAAAGTTCGTCTTGTCCGATCAACTGCAAATAAATAACAACATGATAATGAAACCAATGAAATAAAATGAAACACTAATTTTAAAAAAACATGCAAAATAATTAAAAAACAATGAAAAAGTAAAACTAGTGTACAGACTTTCGTTAAATCCGACTGTGTCCAAGCCAAGTATACAGGACGTTAATTACTCGACGAGATTTTTCTAACCTGATACGATACAATACAAATACAGATACGATACAAAGCGGAAACGGGTAAATGCTATATTTGTTCGTGAGGTACATGTCTGTAAATTTATTTATTTATTTACCGATTTAATTCATTTACGAATGGAACAATAATTATGCAAGGTCATCATAAACGGCACGTTCTGGGAATTCATGTTTAGGAAGCCTTGAACGAGCTTAATTAGGCCGAGATTAATTCCAAGCTAATAATCATGAAGTTTATCAAAGAATAATTATAAAATCTGCTGGATGTTTATACTCCAATAATTAACTATAGCCCCTTTTGCAAAATTATTTACGCATATGTTTTACCTTCACCACATCCTGTTGAAACCGGATGAGCGATTGGAGCTTGTGTTGCCAGTCGCGTAACGTGCCAAAGATGCCGACGGCGATAAGGGAGAGTGCAAACAGGATAAAGGAGCAGGTGATGCTGAGGCTGAGGAAGGACTTATGAGCTTTGGTCAAACATGGACGGGGAGACGATCCGGACAGTTTAAAAATAAGGATTCCGAGGATACCGTTGAACATTGCCAGGAAGGAAGTGACGAGACCGGCATTTTCGATGCTAAGCAGGGCGGCGCTGGCGGTGGGGTGTCTGAGCATCACTGTAAAACAACAACATACATGTAAACATTTTTTACCGAATTCTTATCTTGTCGTCCGTAAAGAGCTATGCGACGTGTTTGGCATTTTCAACAAAAATTAGATAATTAACACATGTACGGACCAAGTGTTCCTGTATATAAAGTGCGTGATAATATATAGTTAGAGTTAATAGTTAATATAAAGATAATATAGTTAAGCTAATAGAATAATAAGGGTAAATAAATATGATTATATACTAATTATATAATTTTATTTTTCATATAGCTTATGTAATTTACTTATAGTTAGTTATATATATAGTTATATCAAATATAAAAATAAATAATGTCATGACTATAGTTATAGCTAATAGAATAACTATAAACATAGTTATCAGAGTACAAAGCGTCTGTGATGTGCAAATTAAAACATCTGCGATTTTCGATACACACAGCTACCGGTAGATAAAATAGTCCGCTCGCTTCTTGATCTACTAACTTGTTGCTTCGGTTATGAGTGTGGCCAGTCCAAGTACACACGAAACAATCCCCAGTCCGAGTATTCCATCCAGTGTGACCTTTAGCGAATGCGCCTTCTTACGCTGCAGCAAGCGGAATAGTCGAATAACCCGGCCTTGATTTTCCGCCACAGATCGGAATGATCCACTTCCCGATCCCGGTGGACGGATGTTGAAAGATGGCTTCCGGGAAATGCCGGTGGTACCGGCACTAATGACTGGATGACGCTTCTTGATAAACTTGCTCAACACTCGAAAAGACCCCATTATGCAGAGACTTTTGCGCCTGTGTACAAAGGTCGCTGAAAACTGCGCTCATAAGAGTTAATAAATTATCTGATAGTAATGAAAATCACAACGCAAGTCAGATGATAAATAGAAACAATTAAGACACATCACAAATGTAAAAATAAATAAGGAAATAAGGGTAGTTTGAGTGATCCTTTAACTTCTCAATTAAAATCCAGATATAAACGGATCAATGCACTCTGTTGTGGTAAATAAGTTATTCCGGAGATGTCAACAACATTTGCAATGCGGTTTGTGGAAAAGTTTCTCGTGTGAACTGACAGGCTGCGATAAATATCAGAATGAAAACTGAGTGCACGTACGAGACAGACGCGAAGGATAAAAAAATGGGAATGGATGTTCGGCGTGGATACGTATGCGTGTGAGCAGCGGTATCTCTTTGTAATTTTGTTGTGGTATCATGATTGTGGGCGGTCGTAAAAATGTCTGATAAGAGCGGTACCTCTACTCTTGAACTTACGAGCTACGCTGACCACTTTGTATTGGATCGTAATAAGCAGTTTTTGGATTGCCAGTTACAGGAAACATATATACGTACTTCGTACATTTCATGTGCGGTCGTAAATTTGTAACTTACGATAAGTATTTATAACAAACATTGTTATTACATTTAATGCAAATGAGGTGTTGCTATTAGATTTTGTTGTAAATCGACTAATATAAACCGTGCAGAAATGTGCTATGCCAGTCTATAAATAACACTATGCCGAGACCAACATGATGCAGAAACAAATGTTCGAAATAATCTATTTTATGTGTAGACACCGTACGTGTTAACATGAAAATCTGTTAATCTGCATCTTGTAATAATTTTGTCAGTTGTTAATGTTAGTTAGAATGGTACAGCCATACAGTGAGGTACTAATAGTATAATCGAAATATCAATCATTTGACCGTAAACCCAAATTTATTTCCGTTTTTCCACGCACTTGCAGTTAGGTACAGCCATTGATTTGTCGTTAAGGTCGTTGGTTCACTTGTCTTCTCCGCTACCGTGTATACTGGCTCGATAACAACGAGTATACTTTCTGTTTGACGCAGTAAAGATAACTGTACAAAAGCACAAAAGCCGGAAAATTAAACATTTTATTACCGATATATGAGCACATTGTGAACATGGGCATTTCGTGGCATCATCCACGCTGATGTTTCTATAGACCGACAGGCCACCGAGTCATGCACATGCAGTTACAATGTTAGCCATCCGCCAGCTTCCGAACATATATCCAACGGCTGGACAGTTGCGACCGCGAAAAGGGGTTCGTAAGAAACTAGTAGAACAAGGAGACTTTAGGTCATCGCAGAATGCTTTTCTTTGTGGCGGTACGTCGTGGAAAGGTAGTGAATTAATATTGTGCTTGGAAGTGTTTATTTGCACATATCCGCGTTAGCGCAATTAAATCTGAACCTGTTAGCACAGTCAAATACAGCACTGCACGTATCACACCGCATTGCTGCTATCAACTGCATTAATATTATTCTAATATTTTAATAGCTATCCATTTGTAAAATAACTTGTACTGATGAACCGTGTACGGTACCATGTACCAGTCAGGTTTAATTTGAGATTTCTTCACTACTGATTTAAATATTCGTGAGCGTAATATTTTGCTTGAAAGATATCAAAGGTCATCAACTAACATGTCTACCAAAAACCCACATGAGAAATCTGAGAGCAAAACTATTTTGGAAAACTAAAAATTTACACAATGAACAAAAATCATGCTGATCTTGATATGACTGTTTTTACATTATTATTATAATTTATAGCTACAATCCCAATGTCCAACACAGAGCTCTGCCACTGTACTACGAGATTCGATGTTCAAAAATGCGGTGATATCAGTTATCCGTTGACAATATTTCATGCATGTTTCATGCCATTACTGTTAATTACAAATTAAACGCTGACGTTTTGTACAAAAACTGAACTTACGCGTAAATTGAACAAAACGTATAATGCTTCTGCATGCAGCCTTAATGAACCATGTCGAACGATAAAATGCATGTAGATGATTAACAAATACCGAAGTATGAAGATTCTTTTCGGAAACAATAGCCATGCAAACTACAAAATTCAGACATGCCTTTTTATTGTATGCTGCAACACTAAAGCGTGTTTGCCATATTCTAACCGGTACGCAGTCCCATCTTGAAAGAAGTGCACTACGTTCCGTTCAATAAAAAACATTGACGTCATCGGAATCAGTATGAATCGATAATAAGGATCACCACCGCAATAAGCATATTTAACAGCAGTTAGTTACGCAGCAGGACTATTAGAGTTCCCAACAATTGTATTATTTTCCTGTGCAAGCAGAATCGTTGGTATGTTCACCAGTACATCCGTAAGCACACTTTTCGTTTCATTCGACACTAAATCACTCCCAGCCACCGTAACATTCGAAGGGGCAGCGTCCACATTGATTGTTAGCATAGTTGTATCAGAATGTCTTGTCAGCGCATCCGCAGCAGAAGAAACGGTGTCATTCGAAGGGATATCCGTTGTACTAAAGTACCCTTCGGTAACGTCACCCGCAACAACGCTGTCATTCGACGGTTTCGTTGTCGTATTCCCGTGACCTTTCTGCGTTAACGTCTTCCTTGTCCTGTTCTCCTCATACTGCAGCATCAGTTTATCCGCAACCTTTAAGATATTTGGAAAATGGGGACTGCTCCGAGGATCCCGCTGCCGTTCGTCTTCCACGTAGTATCCATATTTCTCTTTCATTCGGAAGGCCAGTTTGACGATGGTGGCCGAATTGCAGGCGTTGTCGGTGCAGAGAGCGCTGCATCCGAAGAGCGGGACGGTGGCTTGTTCTGGAGGGATGCCGTGAGCTCGGATCTGGCCGCAGACAATGTTTTTGGCCTGGTATTCGTGGGGAATAACGGCGGTGCAGTACCGGGAGATTACATACACCGGGCTGCCGGATTCTTTTCCTGAAAGGTCAAAAGCGTATTAGAGACAGAAAGCGCCAGAAAATGTGTTGAAATTCGTATAAGAGGTAAGCACCCATGACCTTTAAGGAATGATATGCTCTACAGTAGACTAACAGAATGCGTATTTCTTGCATTCGTTGTTGTGTTTCCTGCCAATGTCTGGCATCCCACAAGGACATCTGCGAAGTTTCGGGCGAAAACTTGCGCACAGAACAGTTAACTGTGTTGTGAAGCAACTTACTGAATTCACCCAGAGACGTGATACAAGCCATAGCCATTAACGGAAGCTTGGAATTTTGTAAGCCGATTGTGGAGCGACAGTTGGTCTGGATGAGCGCGGGATTGCTGGTCATGTGCGGTGTTTCGCATTCTGGATTGGAGCCATTGATAGAGTGGCAAACCAGACAGTTGATGGCCGATGTCGCTATACACAAATCGCAAATAATTGATATGATAAAACTATAGAATGATATATAATAGGCTTTAGTCAGCTAACACTGAATGATGAGCTACTTTATTTACGCTAGCTACAGAAAGGTCCGGAAGTACCATAAATACTTACATGTACAGTACATAAGTATTTACGGTAAGCGAAAACATAGATTAATCATAAATTAGAAGGATGCACCGGCTGGTAGACATTTAGCGCGGAAGTATCTTGTCTCTGACGTTTACGAATAATGTATGTATACATAACTTCGTTCGGAGCGATTACTGTATTATGCGGAACTCGAAAAACTAATTCAGGTCTTTTGCAAAGAATTTAAATCAGCTGTGCAGTATATGTACAGCTGCTTGGCTCTACTTTTGCAGAACTTGTGCGAGAAGTACCTGAAACACTGTCGCAGTATAAAATGGTTTATGCAGTACACAGGAAGTACAAATTTATAGATCTGATTAAAAAGAATTTGGATAAAACTCGTAAAAAACAGGGAAGCCTCAGTACAACTAAACTTTCATAGAGGTTTCGCGTCATGCGGACTCTACGTACCCAGATAGTGTTAAACAGCTAAAAAAGCAAAAAATTGTCAGAAATATACTCCTACTTACGTTGTGTAGCTGCCAAAATAATTCCGGATAATACTAGAAGAAATCCTGCCATTTTCCGGCTGAGAATCGCAGCAAATTGTCAATTAAACAATTCCCATTTTTTTGCGAGTACTCGCTGCACATGGCCATGTGCGGAGAAAAATCCTTCGCTGACAAGGTCGCAGTTAGAGATCTACCGTCACGTTTTTCGCAGCAAAAATCTGGCGTGAGAGTGGAGCGACTACGTAAGTTAAACCTTGATCGCATATCAAATCATGATCTTTCAGTCTGGCTAGAATATTCGTGTGAATTTCGTTTATTTTCACCATCGCTTCGCTTTACCAGCCGAACACAAACACACCTACTTTCCCGTTTACCCAGTACATAAATCGCAGAAAATAAAACTGGAAAATTAAAAAATGCACAGTTTCCAAATACGTTTAACTAGAAATACGGAATACCAATTGCAACGCGAAAACAACGGAATAAATGGTGAAAAATTCAATTATAATGCCGGCATTGGTCCAATATCATTCTCATCCGCTTCGGCAGTGTCCATAACAACCTCTGTTACAGTTTGGACCGATTCAACAGTCGGAACAGATTCAGGTTGGGGTGCTTGTACAACGGGTGCCTGGGCGTCCTCGTGTGCTTTTTGCAGGCGTTTGGCTTCGTGGAAACGCTCCCATTCGGCGATCCGCTCGTCCAACTCCAAGCACACCTTCTCGATTTCGTAATTCTTGGCCACGAGGTTTACCCAACTGAAAAGTACACAAATTAAACATATTTCGAATTTTATTAGCATTTTGCGCCGTCTCCAATTTTACACAAAAATGGAACGAATTTACCTGTTTTCCAAGTAGGAGAGTTTTTCACCTGCTTGAAGTTGCTTATTCTTCCGTTCCCAGTTGATTTCCTGTATGCGGTTTCTGAAACATTGAGAAGTTGTACTGTTCATTTCAGTGAAAATGTGCGATTTTATGATTTTGACAGCGGAAAATAAGCGAAAGATTTTGTAATTTAATGCAGAAAAACACACCTGGTATCGCGTAGTTCAGCTTCGACCTGTTTCAGCTGACGGTCAACGAGGGGAATATATCGTCTCCAAATCTCCGCTCCGTAATCTGCTTGTAACTGTAGATTCGCCAGCCTGCAAATAGTAAACATTTCGAAAACACACACAACGAAATAACCGAATAAACCTTTCTGTTACTTGCTAATAATTAAATAAAAATTAACCGTTATATTTAAAATAATGGAGTATATTTAATAATGGTCAAGCAAGGAAAAACACATATATATTACGAAACCGATAAGAGAATAATATTTGCTGTACACATGTTTCAATAATATGAACATTTCCTTACCGATTGGCCATGTGATTGTGCAATATAACCACCCGGTCAAAGCACTCTTCCCAGGCTGTCGGATCACGGCGACGATTAATTGCTGGTTTGGGCTGCTGTTGGTACCTGAATAAAGTGCAAACGTTCAATTTGCGGGAGTTTTCGTTCGCCCCGTTATTCGCTCGATCAGCTGGTAGCATAACGGAAATACCATTTAACGGTGAAATACGTAGTGCAGTGGCAAAAAAACAAAATAACTACGCCCCAAGCTAATATTTTCTATTAAAAGATTTCATACGATTCATCAATGCCGATTTCGTCGTAAACCACAACTTTTTTGAAATTCAATCTGCCTATTCGCAGTAATCTATTGTAACGGAAGACAGAAAAAGCAGAAAGATCGAACCAAACGCAACGTATCAAATAATTTGTAATCGGAAAGAAAATAGGCAAAAACAGGTAATCCGTGCGCTGTGGTAAGTATTGGTAATGTCTAGAATGATTATGATGGTTGCCACTGCATACAAAACATAAAAATTTTGAGGAATATTTGATGACTACAAATTTTTTCTACACTGCGTGACGTAAAGAAGAAAAAGAGACTGGCGTACTTTTTAAAATCCAGCTTCTCCATGGGTTTGTTGTCTGCCATTCTCTGAGATTCTACTTTCATTATCTCCGTCTGAAAGTAAGTTTAATTAATGCACGCAAACAATTTCAAATTTGTCAAGCTAAACACTATGGGATTCTGCCCATCTGTCGTCAAAAACAGAAGGTAGTGAACCACAAGGAATGTTACCTGAAAGACTTCATGCTTATTCGAGATCAGATTCTGGAGGTAATCCTTCGTCGGACGGTAACGCTTCATTTCCTCTTCAACTAACGCTGTCACCTGTGTTATAAACAATATGCAAGGAACCGATGCGCAAAGACGGAGATGGTTTCAAACGCAAGTACCGCTTCACGAACTCCTGGAGTATCATAACCAGCGTCAACGTATGGTAGCGCGTCCACAATGCCCGAAGAGTCAGACATTTTCTGGACCGTGCAAATTGGATTAAACGATGTAATTAACAATGGACCATCCGTTTTCTAACCCTCACGGCTCACTGCACCGAGCTCAAAGCTGTTGTAGAAAACAGAATTCGCAAAACTTTTCAACTTCTGCAATCGCAAGTTGATTTGGAAATTTTTGCGTTGCGTACCGAGGCGCTTTAATATGGGTGTCCAACAGCCCCACCCCCTAGCGTGATAAGCTTCGCCCCGCAGCTTGCAGAGTCCACGAATTCCGCGCACGTCTGCCAGTTCCCTTCAGAAATGAAAAATGAAAATCGATCGAAAAATCACAACATTTCAAAGTGAATCGCGCCAAAATGGTCTAGATCTTATGAATGATCAGCTTTCTCCCAAGGGTTTTGGATTTCATCACTCCGGCAGCCAACAGAAGACGGGCACTTAATCTAAATGCCGAGATAACCATATGCTGATGCGCATGATTAGACGGGCCAGTGAAATCAACAAACACGCCTTCCCGAGGCCAGGTTGATCGCTGCGACATCCTTTCCGAATCCGGGGACTTGATCCTTAATTCTGGACCATGGAGAAGTTGTTCCTTGTCGGTAGCACCGCACAGAAGTTGCGGGAAGCGCATCTGGATGATCTACGGCATCGGGAATCCCATTTGCCGTATGCCGTGGTTTTTCCCAGTGTTTTTGTTGTTTGTGCATATAGGAGAATAATAATGTTGCAGGACGGTCTCCTTTACCACAACATCGGGAAGGTATGAGAATTTGGATGAGAGCAGCGAAGGGACGGGGACGGCGCGGGTGGATGTCGTGCCCACGCGGAGTGCCAGCAGTACGACCAGTGGGGATCCGCTGCAGCGGCCCGACGGGGGTGTCGGAGAGTTTCCAGGTTGGCGCAGACGTAATGATAAGATCAACAGCTGATTTTCTGACAGTTTTAATAATTTCATTTTTATGCTGTCTGTTCGTGGGGAATTATCACAGGACAGATTTTTTTGCGTTTGCTGTAGAATAATTGTTGAATAAGTAGTTTTAAAAAATTGTTGCAGATCAGTTTTTATTAGTAAGACCAAACATGCTGAGCCAAACCAACCGGTTTATGGTAAAACTTTTACATAACCTTTTAAGTGAAAATTTTTAAGCAGATTACTGAACAAGTTTAAATTGATAGAAAATATAAGGATCAAGATTGTCCACTTTGGTATACTTACCTTGGATTTTTTGTACCTTGGATTTGAAGACATAACTCATGATAACTGGTTTCAGTGGCTTAATTTACTCGCTTTTTGTGACTGATTTTATGGCTACGAACTATCGGTAACTGTTAGGGGAAAAAAAGGTAGCCAGCAGTTCAGAATTATGTGGTGCCAAATGTGTAGTATCTTTAAATTTGTTTGATCGTATAATGATTCGTATTCAAATGAGTGCCTTCAGCTCGCGCTGAGAGCCATTACACTACGGTTACACATTTGCTGCAATCTATTTCGTCAATAAATGCATACTGATACGCGCACTAAAACCGATTATCTGAATGTCCATCTTGTATGGAAGCTGGATTTGTTTGTCTCATATGATATCTTGTTGAGTGTACAGTTTTCGCAAGTTTCAGGCGATAGTGTTGACATTCTTTGCATGTAGCTGTCATCTTGAATGCTGTGCACGAATGTTATGATGCCGAAAATTAATCCAGCAGAAAATTGATCGATACGCGCAACAAATTTTGACAGCATCGCGGAAAAATAAAAAATTTCCTAAAACCTATAAATAGTTTGTTTACGTTTTCATTTTCGCGACTTGATGTTTTGATTTAATCAAATAAAATGTATGTATCTTTTGCAGCGACCTTCACCGTTGATCAAGCCGTGGACAAGATCGGCTTTGGCAAATTCCAGCTGAAAGTAAACGTATTAATTTGAAATTTCATGGGCGTACGTCAATATTTACTTGCCTTGTAACATTGCTGCAGCTTTCCTGCCTGGCGGGGTTCGCATGGATGGCTGACGCCATGGAAATGATGATTTTATCCATTTTGTCACCCGCCCTCAAATGTGAATGGGAATTAGCCGGATGGCAACAGGCTCTAGTCACGACGGTAAGAAAGTTGTCTAGGTTTAAAAGTTTCATCAAATAATCTGCCATTTTTATAAGTAAATTGGCTGTTCCAGCGTTGACATAATATTAGTACTGATTTTTTTCTTAACAGTTATACAATAATTACGATTTCGTTTGAATAGGTTTTGCAGAAAGTAGATTCTGCAGTTGGGGTAAAGCAGATTCTGTAGATTATTCTTTTTTTAATTATTTTAATTTTATAGATTTTGTAGATCAGTTAGATGCCCTAAAGTAGTCAGGAAGTTGATTCTGCAGTTGATATATTATGGTTTGCTGTTGCTTTAGTTATTGCTATGTCATAAATGCTCTTTTGAATGGTTATTTTTGGTGAATTTTTTTTTAATTTTTTCTGGTACTGGTAAATGCATTGCCAGCAGAATTATCTGTAGAAAGTAATTCGTAGTTATTGCTGGCTTTAGAATGGGTGGGATGTGTTGTGATGTTTTTAATGTGCCGAAAATTTACGGATTAAATGGTACCGTTATATTTCAGGTTGTGTTTTGCGGAATGATGTTGTCCAGGTATGTCTCTGTAGTTTGTATGAATTTTATATAATTCATTTCACTTTACTCGTTTTGTGGATGTTAGAGTGTCGTTGTTTGATTTTCTACGTACCGCTCTCCTTTCAGTGAAGTGAAGTTGCTTTTTTATTATTTTGCAGTGCAGTATGGGGAAAGATCTCAGATCATTATGGTCGGCGAGTGGTAAGCAGTTTTTTCGAAAGGGAAAAAACTATCGTATGTATGACTGCATTTCTTGATTGCAGGAATTACTTCTTTGTTCTTTCATTACATTCTTCTATGGATTAATCAGCGCCTTCGCACCCAATTTTATGTGGCTGCTGTTTCTCCGCTGCTTAGTCGGCATCGGGATCGGTGGCGCCCCGCAGTCGTAAGCGAAAAGTGGCAACCAATTTCTTTCGGTCCTGTTTGTAATCATCGTCATTGTTGACAGTGTGACATTGTATTCAGAGTTCCTGCCATCCAAACAACGAGCCAAATGTTTAGTTTTAACAGAGGTACGTTGGGTTATATCTCGAGCGATTGGTGAACACAGTTTGCTGTACTGTTGTATGGTGCATGGAGGGTAGTTCACACTGTGTGGCGTTGGACACAAAAATGTCTGGAGTTTAAGCCAGATGTGCAGAGCATACTAGTTCAGGTCGACGGCTTCGCCAGCGGTTATTCGGTTTAGCAAAGAGTATTTTATTTTTGATAGTTGCTAAATCGTGATAGTTGCTATATGCAGAAAGTTAAGGAAAACGGACGAAGTGGCATTGCGACCATTGCCTGTCAAACTAGTTGAGTTTTCGTAGTACAGCGGCTTGCAGAGTAAGTCCCTCTATGCCAATCCCATAGCAGGTCGCATACAAGACTTTCAGATTCAGTGCGATTAAAATTGTAAGATTGCCAGACCATTTCCCGTGGTCATAGTGTTTTTCTCGTGTACGATAGTCATCTGGTCATTCATGAGGAGCTGGTCAGTCAAAAAACTACTTTCAGCTCAGTGTCATGTGAAATCACAACGCAGAAAGTCAAGCGGAGGCAATGGCAGTATGGTTAGCCGATGCAGTTAAGGTTTCGTAGTAAAGTGGCTTGCGTTCGCTTTCTGCTACCATGTGAGATGACGAGCACGATTCTTGAATAACTAATATCAGTGCGATACAAATATATACGATTACCAAATTTCGTTTCCGCTGGTCGTAGTGCTTTTTTTTAATTGGTACCTGCGTTCATAGAAGGCTGTTAATTGAGAAATATTGTTATAATTATGTGAAACCGCGACTTTCAGCTTGTGCACTTTGTGATGTGAATAGAAATAGGTTGTGACTAATTCTGTCGGTCGTCATCGTATTATGTTAGTGTTTTTACCGTTTCCTGATGCATTTTAGAAACTGAAATAGAGGGATGGTTTTTATAGCGCCGTTCGATTCGTTTTTCGTGAATTTCATTAACAATGAACTGACACTTCATACTGGAAGCAGGAATCAAATCGGTGCTAACCAAGCTACTGGCAAAAAAACGAAAATCAACTAATGACCACTAGAATGACATGTGTACACTGATGGATAATTCGCTGCTCATATCTGCAGATTTTTTGGGCGTTGGGCTCCTGCTTCGAAGTGCTCCTGGCGCTCTTCATCATGCCCACACTGGGCTGGCGGTGGCTGCTGGGCTTGTCATCCATTCCTCTGATAATCTTCGACATTGCCTGTCTGTGGATGCCGGAGAGTGCCCGTTTCTACATGGCCAGCGGGCAGACCGACAAGGCCTACGGTATCCTCGTCCGTATCGCCAAAGAGAACGGCGTGGCCATGCCACCCGGGGAGCTGGTCTCCGATGCCGGCAAGGCCAAGGATACGACGCCCCGCGGCCGATTTGTCGATCTGGTCGGGCCGGATTTCCGGCGGACGACGCTCTTGTTGTGGATTATTTGGTAAGTGACGACCGAACAAGACTTGGATTTTTATGAATTTGCGGTTAATTATTTTTACATAATTATTCGTACTTGTGTTTACAGCTTAGTATTTTGTTAGTATTTTTGAACTTGGCATTTAAGGCTACTTTGTTTCCATGTAACTGGTTGACCGTTGACGACATGGTCAAGTTCAGCGTCATGGTCCTTTTTTCTTGTCTTTTTGGATTACATTATTTTCACTTGCTTGTTGTTACTGACAATGTGTATGAGAGTACTAGTTTACGTGAATTTTCCCCTTTATTTATATAGCACACAGTGATTCACAGTTCTGCCACACACTTACCTTATCCAGTTCATGTTGGCACGGTGTTTCGTAGTATGATGGCTCTTATGCGTGTTGCCCTCTCTGGGAGTTTGATATTATACAGCATCCATAGCAATAACAGAACCTGTGACTTTGCCAGTTAATTTTTCGGCGGAATTTGACTTCGTGCAAAATTAGTCGACGATAGATTTTCGTTAAAATTATGACGGGCGAAACTCATGTAAAAGTCGTCAAAGAAATGCAGGCCGTTGTACTACCGATCAGACAATAAGTCAATATGTTTTGTGTCTCTGAAGAAAAATTTTCTGGGCAAATCTAATTAGTTTTGCTACAGATTTCACTCAGATTCATCATTGCCGTAATTCCATCCGAATGTTTCCTAACTTTCCTTACAATTAGGTAATGCCTTCAGATACTAGTACTAGTTACTACGTACGGCATCGTCTTGATGACGACGTTAAGAGGATGTTTCGTAGTATAATGGCTCTTAGACGATCGTTTTGCTCTGCAGCATTATCATCCATACGTTAACATAATGCTCGACTTTACATAGATATATTTTGCAGTGTACAGCAAGTTAATTTTTTCAACGGAATTTATCTTTGTGAAAAACTAGTTGGTATGATTGTGTGCACCGGATTCATCAGTGCCGGGTGTCATCCGAAATGTTCCCATGCTTTTCCTCATTACAGGCTGGGTAATGCCTTCAGTTACTACGGCATCGTCTTGATGACGACATTAACAGGATTTTTCGTAGTATAATGGCTCTTAGACGATCGTTTTGCTCTGCAGCATTATCATCCATACGTTAACATAATGGTCGACTTTACATAGATGTATTTGCAGTGTACAGCAAGTTAATTTTTTGCAACGGAATTTGTCTTTGTGCAAAACTAGTTGATATGATTAGTGTGCACCAGACTCATCGGTGCCGGGTGTCATCCGAATGTTCCCATGTTTTTCGTCATTACAGGCTGGGTAATGCCTTCAGTTATTACGGCATCGTCCTGATGACGACGGAATTGTTGGGTGTGGGCGATACGTGTCATGTGGGCCGGGAAGCCGCTCTCCCACTGCCCCCCTGTGACCTGGAGTGCCGGATGCTGACCACGGCCGACTACTGGGATCTCCTGTGGACAACCGTTGCAGAATTTCCTGGTACGATAATTGTTTCCTTTTATATTGTATTTCGACGTAATTTTTAATAGATTCGTGGTTTTGTTGCAGCATTATTCATTACTGCAGTGATTATTGGTGAGACCTTGTTTTAATATATGTGTTGTTGATAATTATGATTGATGGAGTGGGATTGCAGATCTCTTGGGACGCAAACGGACCATGGCGTTGGAGTTTGTCGTTTACGCCATTTTTGTGTTTTTGCTGTGCATTTGCACATCCAGGTAAAGTAATAGTTTTATCTGGCTGGCATTTTTTACTAAAAGAAAAACCTTACCGTGTTTATTGTGTGACACGTTTTCAGAATACAGTTTTTATGCTTTTTCGAAAAACAGAATCTGCAAATATAGCTCAGTACAGATATAGGTGCTTGGTGACTGGTGTTGTAGTAAAATCGCAGTGTAGCGGCTCATGGCGTTATCGTCCAAGAATGCAACAGCTCTAATTAATCTTATCATGTTTAAATAATATGCACATCAGGGTGTAGCTCGCAGTTTGTTTTTGCTGTGGAAGAGGACATATTAATATATTTCTGATTAAATAAGTAATGTACCTTAAAAGAATTTTTACGACAGAAATTGTCCATGTAATGCAAAAGGGAAATGCCCTTTGTGTTATGGGTACGGTACCCGATTCTGTCGGCTTACAGTTGTTAGATGAGATCTTTCTGCTTGGTTAATTAGTTTTGTTTATGTGTTTGTACACGTATGATACTATGGTGCAGCACACATGTACCTTTATCCTTTATGAATACAAAGTGAAGTTCAGCGTAAGCATTGGCACTTGACAGTGGCGAACCGTAGTGTAATGGCATCTGGCATATAAAGAATATTGCTACATGGGATGTACTGGCGACTTGTTAAGCCGTCAGGCTGATTGTGAAACACTATTTTGAATTACTCACTGTTTTTGTACTTTTACAAGACAGATTGTGTAAATCACATGAAGCTGTAAAAAAGCAAATCAAATGTATAAACCGAAGGAAAGTTAACCTGGTGTTGGACTGTTTGTGTAGAATAATCATGACGCTCTTCCTGTTCGTGGCGCGCGGCTTCATCTCGGGCGCCTTCCAAACGGCCTACGTGTACACCCCGGAAGTGTATCCCACGTCCATGCG
>JAQGAU010001680.1:0-18126 GCA_034698045.1 Paramacrobiotus richtersi | reverse complement strand
TGGCCAGTCGGACCAGTCGGATGTTGTGGTCATCATAAAGATCTTGCTATACGCCCGTGTGCTCGTTCCCCGTCACATAATTTTGACAGCTTTAATTCGACTGAGTCTATTTTAATTGTGTTGCGTATTTAATTGCAGTACGCCGCGTGTTTTGGTGACCTTTCATTGAACTGGGCCAGCGGAATTCGTTCCCTCGAAAAACCTTCCAAAAATCGTACCTTTTCATTCCCGGATTGTTGTTTATTGTATTGTTGTGATGGACTGCTCAACTGAAAGGATGGATTTCGTTGTTTGGATTGATTTGTCAAAAACAGGCCTTTTTGACTGTATAAATGCTTTTTTGGACCAATTTTATTTTCCTTCCCTGATTTTTTTCCGTTTCCGGATTGTACGTTATGGTTTTTGATCGTGGATGGTTTTCTTCTGTGATGTTGTACTGTTTTCTTTCCAGTTTGTTGATTGATCTTGTGCCAAGCTTTTTCCATTGATTATGTTGAATTACAGCGGTTAATTGTATAATTGCGTTGATTAAATAAACTGCGTTTGAAATCCGGGAATCATTTGCTTTTATTAACAGGAGAAAGGTGGACACTGCATTGAATTATTTTCCCGATTTTTACACAATTTTTCCAGTTTCCAAGCAAGGTAAATTAAATAACATCATGAAGTAATATAATATCATTATAATAAAGCAATTAATCTAATAAAATAACTAATAAAAAATAAAACAGAAATTAATCTATTAAAAACCAATTAATATTATAAAAATACAATAAAAACAAAACCCAGAAATAAAAAGTAATAGCTACAACTGAAAATTATTAATATTGACAAAGGTTAAACAACCAAAATTAGACCATTTACAGCAGCTAAACTTAAATACAATATCGCTACTGTAAAAGTGAAGTGCCTCCTGTAAATCAATTTTTCGTGACGGAAAAACGTAGATTATGGGCAGTTTAAATAATTTCTTCCCGTTGAAAAACACTGTCGAACCAGCTTGAACAATAGAATGTTTTACAACTGAAAGTCCGCTTTGCCCCCCTCTTTGCGTTAATAATAGTCTTGTTTTTTTGTGTTTTTCTATCTGTTTTGTTAGGTGGATTTATTTTGTGTTTTGTAAAGGATTTCCACACAACCTAGTTAGCTGCTAAAAGCGGGATTTGGCTGCCTCTGTGTTATTAATTGGCAAAGAATGTAGTGCACGGGCAGCTATAGTCGTCAGCAACGCAGGCTGTTCATTGTCGTGGCACGTTGCAAAATGATAAAATGATGGCAATTACTGTATGTGAATAACATTCGGGAATTTTTTATTTTGTTCCAGCGGCAGTGCTTCTTTTTGTCAAACAAATTAAAAGTTTCCAATGAATTATTTTGTTTTTCTAGTTAAAAGTTTTGTACGAAGTGTCGATAACAATAACATACATATAAAGTCCAGAAACGTTCCTTGTCCGGTTTCGAGTGACTTGTAGTTTTAATATGTTGAGCTGGCAATTTTGCGTGTGCGCGATTGGAATTCGTAAACCAACGTTTAGCATTGCTTCTGATGGACAAAGGACCGATATACAGATCAGCACGAAAATGAATTGTGCGCGCAACATCCGGCTGTTGCGCAATGCACTGAGAAAGTTTAAACCTTAACGCCAACAGGTTTACCAAAATTCTTGTTTTGAAGCGATTTGTTTGAAACTTTCTCAATAAATGCAGATGCATATGAAGAATGTTTGAGTACGACAATATTCACAATGCTAAATGTATCTGTGTGCTCCCTGCTCCCTGGGGCGGCAGGTCACTGAGTCGCCGTCTGACAATACGGTTGTGTTGCTGCAGAAAAGGAAAACCTCTGTTTGGAACAGTTTTGAGATCGCACTTGGCTTTTGGATGAAAGTATTGGGTTGTGAGTGTTATTCGTATTAGTGAACGGTTTTAAGTGATCGAAAAGCGCCCGCTGAGGGAAGTAGGCATGACGTTTCGGGTTGGACGTGTTTTAGGCCGTAAAGGTCATGCGATGGGGCATTCGAAAGTTAGGCTGCACTGATTCAAAAGAAAGCAATATACTTTTTTTACTCGGTAAACATAATTTGGTGTTCATTCGTTTGCAGTGTTTATTGTTTTTGCATCAGTTTGTTTGGAGTTTGCATGGTGCAGTCGCCTTGCAAGAATGAGGTACGAAAATGTAGTGTGAAGGCATCCTGACGGGCTGTGCAGAACACGATGCGGAATTTTCGTACACAGTGCTCTGCTTCTCTTTCCTAAAAAAGTGTGGTTCGGCACGAACTTTTTTACTTACTTTGTTCCACTTTATTCCACGTTAGATCATCTGCATATTCCGCCACCTTCCCAACGACGGAGTTGCATGCAATATTAATGAACAAGCCTCGATTGACACTGCACCCGCACACTTGCGCGCCTATTGTTCCAAAGTGGAGTACTGCGCAGCATTTCTGATAGAGACGGCAGACAGGAAATAACAGCTTTTGCATATCTCCTTCGCCATGCTTTTTGAACTGTTCATAACTCTCGCTTTTTAGCCATTGCAATACATAGAGAAAAAAATTCTCTATTTTCTGGCACCAAACATTGCTACGTGAAACGCCGATTATCAAGCAAATTTGACATAAAATGATATGCACATGTCACTTTTGATGCTTTTATCATACCGTGACTGAGACAGACTGGCCTTTCTGAGCCCCTTTCCTTTAGACTGAAAGAAAGGGGCTCAGAGAGGCACGTCTGTTTCAGTCTCGCTATGTTTGTACTGTACTGTGCCTGTAGAGCATACCATCATAAGCCGGGACTGTTAGTAATTTCAAATTCATAAATATAATCAGCATTTCTAGTTCGCCATTTCTCAACAATATTAGTAGTTAATATTATATTAATTTCTCTAGCTGCATTTTGAATGTGCCTAATTGTAGTGCAACTGCCAGACAATCACTTCAGCATAGTGGATCTGTTGCTTTTAAGTTCCATAATCGAAAGTTCCGACGATGATTCTAACCACAGTTGATATGCCACGATCAATTCAAGCATTACAAATTTTTTTCCGATTAAAGTACAGTTTATATATTATATGCTGCAGCATTCAAATTGGTATTGAGTCCAGTAACCGGCTTGCCAGTGTGTAATTCTGAACGACGTGCTGGGTTTAGCATGGTATACCGTACTCCACTTTGCAAACCAGTTCCCTGTACTCAATGCGTTTCAGCGCCCGACCGCTCGATCGAGGCTTGTTCATTACACTACGATTTCGCTTTATATTCAATGTTACATTTATCCCACAATGCGTGCACAGCGCTCGTGAAGAATTTTGTAATTGTGTGCCATTTACAAATTGTACTTTTATGCGTCTCTTCGGGTCGTTACTGGCGTTGCTTTTCTAATTGTAGAACTCCATGCGGCACTCAAAATTTAAAATGTTAAAATAAATGTGGTTTATTTTTTAACAAACTTCCAGTTTTTACTGGCACATTTATGATTTGTGATATTACTGTTAGATTGATGTGTGTACTGTTCTGGTATATTTTATTATTGTAAATATTTAGAGTAATTACAGTTGTGGCTTTGTGGTCAGGTACTAATTTAATATATTTTTTTAAATAAAATTTTAATTGTGTGGATATTCAATATGTCAATTATTTTGTTCTGTTATTAAGTTTTGTTCCTTGTTTTCAGGATGAGCTTAGGACAATTAAAATTGTCGGTTTGTCCATACAGTAATCTATCTAGTAATAATATAATGATATAACTTTGATGTTGAGATTTATGCCTTTTTCGGCCATGTTGTATGCTGCAGGAATTATATTCAAAGGTTTTGTTATTTGTATTGGAACCGACTGTATTCAATCTGTGCTGCATAACGTAGTGCAGTGGCTTACGAGCGAATGTAAGGTGATTAATTGTGAGCAATACACTGTCAAATGGTCTTGACCAGCTGCAGCTCGATTTTGTTAATTTTTGTTTAATGCTAAAACTTTACTGTAGAGTATAGCAGAATAATTTTGCTGAATTTGCTGAAATTTGTTTGACAATTGTTTAATATTTCTTGACCTTTATCATGTTCACTATTTGCGTAGTAATTTGTACATTATTTTTTAAACACTTTTCGTAGCCGGCAAATCTATTCTGCAGAATTAGAATCTTGTACAATTCGATTCGGATTTCCAATTTGCAGCTGTTTGATGACCTTTATCTGCAGTTGTTACATACTTTGCAATGGGAAAATTAGTATCAGTCAGATTTGAAAAATTGCAAGTGCACATTTCCAGAAATTTCAGTATTGCGAAAAAGGTCAAAAAGTATATGTTTGTAGAATGCGTCCAGAAACACGACGACTGAGGCACAGAATGCATTTTGAGTGTTGTTTCGTGTATACTGTATTTCCCGCAAAATAGGAGACATATTTTGTCTTGTATTTCCCGGATATTTTTGACTTCTGTGTCTTGTTAAGTATTTCACGGATATTTTCGTATTTATTGACAAGACTGACGTTCTTCTCGGTCATATTGTACGCCTTATTAAGACTTAATAGTATATTAATTGTAAGAGTTTTGTTCTATTTGACTGGACCGAATTGACGGCATAATTATTACTTTGTACCGGTACTGTGTAACGTAGTGCAGTGGCTTATGAACGAACCAACTCCTTCAGCTACTTAAATGTAAGCTACTGAATCAAATAGAACTCCGGTGATAGCCTGCAAACATCCGTTCTTTTGCATTGTGTTAGACTAGTTGTTCCTTGTCAGATTTTTTAATTTACCGTAAATGTGCAGCAAAATAATTCTGAAATTAAAAATTACTGAAAATCTTGATTTGTTTGATAGATCGATTTCTTCCTTATTTGTTTGTTATTTTTCATTTGTTGCACAGAGGCCGGTCATCATGCGGTCTATCTTCCAGTGTATACCACAGCGTGGTGAAAACGTGCAACTGACTTTTTTTCACGATAAGTGTAATGACACCGGTCTGCAGCTGCAATAATTTTCGGAATTATTTCGGTTGAATTCCTAAGATAGCGCCACCATGTTGCTTAACGTAGTGTAGTGGCTTACGTGCCATTGAGGTGTGGGTTTATAAAGCTGCTTGCGCAGTGGAATTGACAATTTGAATAATGTCGACCTTTTTTGTTGCTGTTTTGTTTGTGCGTCGGTCGGGATTTCCTCTCGCAGCGCACAAGTGAAAGTGCATGGTTTTGGAAACGTTTTATCTGCTTATTATTTGATTTCGGAATCGTGAGGCAAGGTTGCGTCAAACAAGAATCCTAACGAAGCGTATTGCAAGGGCACATGTCAGAGAACTTCAGTATCAGACAAATGATGAAAAATCCGTAAACAGAAAGCGAGTCTAGTTTCGATTAATATTTTTTATGAATATGCTCGTGTTCTTACACCTGTTCTGAGGAATTTATGTTAAATATTGACGCCGATTGCAGTATTGGAATAAACTACAGTTCTTTGTCGCCATCGTCCGGCAAACGACGCAGAACGCGTTTTGAGTGTCATCTCGTGTCTTTCTCGCTTTTCGCGCCGTTCTGGCTGTATGTGTACGATCCCTGCCCCCGGGGGCGGCAGATCACTGAATCGCTGTCGGAAAAAGAGCTTGTACTGCTTCCGGAAAGGAGAACATCGGTGTGGATCAGTTATGAGATGTTATCAAACCGCGAATGTTTACGCGTTTTGCGGGGTTCTTCATCTTGAGGGGAGTTCATCCGATTAAATCTTTGTGTGATCGGCAAGTCTTGTGCTACGGCTATCCTTTGCGCAGCTAAAAATCAATTTTGGTTGTTTCCTTTTATCAGACTTTCATTTGGGCTGTTTGCTACGTTCGTGCATGCAGCAACGCAGCTTACGGTGTTGCGATAACGGGTGAAACTGTAGTGTAATGGCATTCTTCTTCTGTTGGAAGGTTATCAATGTGAAATACCTGTGAAAGAATCCCGTACACGGGTGATCGTTGCAGAAAAGTTTTGTTAGAATTGTTCTTTCTATCTTTTTAAAAAAGTTTTCTAACGATCTGTCTTTCTCTTTGTGGATTCATATCTGTGTGAGATCAACTAAGCAGGGTGGCAATAATTATCTTGAATTGCCACTGTACTACGATTCCATCCACCGCAATGACAGGATAAACAATGGCAAAGTTTTTGCGGTGCTTATTAATGCTGTGCATAATCAATGCATTCGATCATCCTGATTCTGGTTTTGTTACCGTTACGTTATGCGCCTCTATAGTCTGCGCATATAGGTCATGTAGTATTCATTTTCGTCATTACTGTTTACTTAGATTTTTTATTTTTGTCATGTTCTGGTATTTTGTGTGTTGTTGTAACTGTTGGTAATAGTTATGATTTTGAGTTCGGTGTGTTTGGTGTGAGTTTGGTGAGTTAGGTAATAATTTAATATAGGTTTTTAAATAGTATTTTAATGAATTGAATTATGCAGATATATGAAAGAAAGGAATATTTGCGGTTATATATTTCACGGATATTTTTTAATTTCTGATTCGTTTTATGGCATAGAGCTCACGATTCAGTTTGTCCTTAAAGTGGTATAACTGGCCGGTTGACTGTCAAAACGGACGTCTGTTGTCGGTCATATTGTATGCTCTAGTAAGTATTACTTGTAGTATTCACCGTTTTTGTCCATTTTAGTGGAACCGACGCCATTGCTCTTCTGTTGTGAAACGTAGTGGAGTGGCTTATGAAAGCCGATTGCTGATGGTGGCGATTAAGCTATTTTAAGCAAAAACAACGCATTTGATTAAGATTTGACCGGTATTTCTGTTGTGCTGTCAGTTGCCTGCAGTTTTTTTCATTTTCCATAAATGTACAGGAGAATAATTCTATTGAAATGATGTTGATAATGAACTTATGTTTGCTGTATAGTTGCTGTTTTGTGACCTGTGTGATGTTTTAGTATTGTCCAGTATTTTTTTTAATAACTTTTCCTATATGCTGTGCTGCTTAATTGTGCCACATTTTCTTTCCATACAAACCTAACTGTACAGTTATATATTCTGCATTTTTGATTTATTTGTGCACTAATTCCATTAAATTTCAAGGATTGGAGAAGTATTTAAAACGAAAAACCATGAACGATGATAGCAGTATTTTAAATTTCAGTTACGGGATAATTAACAATTTAAAACAATGATGATCAAGTAAATGACAACTTTAATTAAAATAGAAATAAATGTTAATTTTTTCCGCTTTTGTTTGCAGTTCGCGGAGCATTTTTGGTGACCTTTCATTGAACTGGGCCACAAGAATTCGTTCCCTGTACAAATCTTCCGAAAATGGTACCTTTTCTTTCCCGGATTGTTGTTTATGGTATTGTTTGTGATGGACTGCTCAACTGAAAGGATGGATTTCGTTGTTTGGATTGATTTGTCAAAAACATGCCTATTTGACTGTATAAATGCTTTTTTGGACCAATTTAATTTTCCTTCCCTGTTTTTTTTCTGTTTCGGATGGTGCGTTGCGGTTTTTGATCGTGCATGGTTTTCTTCTTTGATGTTGCACTGTTGTCTTTCCTGTTTGTTGATTGATCTTGTGCCAAGCTTTTTCCAATGATTATGTTGAATTACCGCGGTTAATTGTGTAATTGCACTGATTACATAGATTGCGTTGTGAAATCCCGAAATTATGTGCTTTTTATTAACAGGAGAAGGTGGGCATTGGGTTGAATTATTTTTCCGATTTTCACGCAACTGTCTCATTTCCAGCGCTGGGTTTTCTTTGCAAAGTAATTTGGGTAAAAACAACGGAAATTAATATAATAAAGCATTATTGTTATTACAATAATTTCATAGAAAAAACAATTATTATTATAATAATACAAAAATTGAGGAGAAAAAAAACAGAAGTAAAAAGTGATAACAACCACAAAAACCGATTATAATTAAATATTGAGAAAAAGTTAAACAGCAAAAACTAGACAATTTACAATTAAAATTAATTACAATATCGCTACGGTAAAAGTGAAGTGCCTACTGAAAATCAATTTGAATGACGGTAAAACGTAGTGTATGGGCAGTTATCAGGAGGTTATCACATTCGTCCCATTGAAAAACACTGTCGAACCAGTCTGAACAGTTGAATGTTTCAAATGAAAGTCAGTTTTCCCCGTTGTTTGCGTTATAATATTATTGTTTTTCTTGTGTTTTCTTTTTTCTAATGACATGGATTTATCTTGTATTTTATTTGGGATTAATATCACTAATCAACTTGCTAAAGACTGGATTTGCATCGCTGTGAGGAATGTCTAAATAAGGTAGTGTATGGGCAATTAGGGGCAGTTATACGTTGGACATCTTGAGCCCTGTCGGCGCACGTTATAACAATAAGAAGCGCTCGTAATTTTGTACATAAAATTCGGTTTTTTCATTTCTGTTCGAGTGCCAGTGCTTTCTTTGTTGGAAGGACAAATGTTTAAAATACGTTAAAATTTTGTAGTTACAAGTTATGTATAGTAAAATTTAAGAAAACAGAACTTAATTCGAAAATTAACATTACAGCACATGAATTTAAACTTGGTACAAATATATATAAAAAAATATATATAAGTAGAAAAATAACTATGGATGATTTACAACAAGAAAGCTAAAACTAATACAGTTAAAAGTTAATAGTTCAAAACGATTAACTTCCACGATATCATGCACTTTCCATTTAGTTTGTCATTTTAATAGTTTTATACGCCGGTTCGTACAGCTTTCCATTAACGCGGAAATATAACGTAGAATTTAAAATTCTTTCAAATTTTTCTAGCAATTTTGGGAACGTGACTTGTACTGAAGAAGCTCAAAATCAGTATTATTCTACAATATTCCGCTCGCTTATGTGCGAAATGGGAGACCATGTCGTGTGTACGTTAATTACGTAACACGTACATAACTTTGTGGACAGCGTAGTGTAAGGGCACATTACGAAAAACAGGTGCTCGAATGTGGCTTGTCCGATTACATTAGGAAGATTCTGTGAATACGTGGATTTTTTAGATCGCCGGCCGTTGCTTGCATAAATTGGAATCGATTAAAATCATAAATCGGACGACACATGCAGTGTTTTCGAGTCGGTGAGAATGCAGCTGATTATAACTGCAAAAAGAGTTAATTAATATTATAAAACAACAAAATATTTAAATGAAATCAACTTTCCGGTATCTGTTTTGTTCTTTTTTTGCGGAAGTAAAATTCGTTTGTATAAGGTTGTGGAGTACGTGAGGCTGCACTGAATACAAGAACGTAACAAGCTACGTATACGGTTATCTTTTTTGTCGGGAAAGATTATTTGGTTTTCATTCGTTTTCAGTGTTTACTGCTGTTTTGATGAGTTTCCTTGGTGTCTAGTCCACTGGAAATATGTAGTGTAATGGCATCCTTACACTGGTTCTGCCGGAAAGTGGAAAGATATGCGATACTATACGGGCGGAAATATATGTTCGCACAGCTCGCAAATGATTACATTTTCATAAAAAGTGCACGTTCTTTCGTAAAAATGAGATTTGCAATTTATTCACGTTAGAGTCGCTGCATTCGGCTGCATTCTACACGACACAGTTGGATGTATGCCATTACACTACGATTTCGCTATGTTCGATTCTGAATTTGTCCCACTATGCATATATACGGGTACAGTACATGTGTGCATGCCTGCACAATTCTGCAATACTGTATTGGCCATTTACAAACTGCATGTTTGCATGCTCTTCTACTCGTTACATGCTTTATTTTCCTAATTGTGATACTCCGTGCGGTACTGACAACTGAAAATGTTAAATATATGTGCACGTGGTTTATTTTTTACTAATTTTCCAGTTTCTACTCTCACATTTGTGTTTTGTGATTACTAGCAGGTTATTCACTGATTAGGCACTAATTTAATGTATATATGTCTTTTTAAATAGTTTGTGGATATTAAACCGGTCAATATGGTCAATATGGTCAATATATCAAACCGGTCAATATGGTGTGGATATTAAACCGGTCAATTAGTTTGTGATATTTTTGATTTTTGCTTGAGAGTGATTAGGACTATCAATTACTGTCGGTTTGTCCATACAATAATAGAATGTTAAGGCGCGGGTGAATGAACGAGATGAAATTGGATGTTATAATAATTAGCGTTTCAAAAACTGTAGTATCGATCTTATGCGCCAGCGTTGTCATTATGAAATGAATAAAGTTATCAATCAATAATATAACTAACAATATTAATTAAAATTTTAATGTTGAGATTTATGCCATTTTCGGTCATATTGTATGCTGCAGGAATTATATTCGGAGTTTTTGTCAGTTTGATTGGAATTGGCGGCATTGCATCACCTGTGCTGTGTAGCGTAGTGCAGTGGCTTACAACTCCCACGTTGCTGAATAGAAATTATGTAAGCTGGTTAATTATAAGTAATACTGTACTGTAACGCATTTATAGCAGAATAATTTCTCTGAATGTTGCTGGAATTCGTTAGTTTTTTGATATTGTTCACCTTTGTGATGTCCAGTAGTTGTGCAATTTGTGCACCATTTTTAAATAATTTTCGTAGCATGCAAAACTATTCCGAAAACTGTCTTGAAAATAAATCAATTTCCGAGGTTATTGTACCAGGAATTACTTTATTCTGTTACATTAATGTCACGTTTTCGAAACAAAGCAAACGTTTGAGAAAAAAAGCGTAATATTGAGAGGAAAGACTAGAATTATGTAGAATTCCGTTTGATGACCTTTGATCAGACGCTTTCCCATTCTGGCATATTGGAAGATTGATCAGTCAGCTTTAAAAAATTACATTGTACATTCCAAGAAATTCGATGTTTTTTGGCTGATTAAAAAAAAGAATTTTGATCGTTTTAGGATTAGTGGACAAGTGTCGCGCTGGTTAGTGTAGTTTGAATCCCAGGGAGGCGTAGTATAAGGGCACATGTGTACACACCAATACGGTATCGGATACAATGCAAAATTTAACGGAAATGTGGTTTATTAGATTTCATCCGAACACATCCTTTTTTTTCATCAAGTTGAACTATTGGTATTACCGACCGCCTTTAGTTGTTAAGGATATTGAACGGGTTTCGTTGTGATTGAATCGGCAAGTATTGTGATGGAAATATAAGATTTTCCCACTGTTTTTATTAGATTTCTTTGCTTCGCACACGGTCATTAATTGTTATTTTTCCTTTTTGTTTAATTTTCTGTTATGCTGCATCTTTCGTGATCGTCGTTCGTAGCCATACTCGAGAAATAATTCATCCTCGTGAGTTATTTAGATTTTTTGTTGTTGCGTGAATAGCGAGACTGTCGATGCTAGTACTCGAAAATAAAGCACACTGAATCGGCAAAAAGATATGCCAGAATAATAACTATGGATATTTTTTAGCATTGGAAGACATTAATACTTCCGTACGACTTCGGAACGACTGACATTGCATTCTTCGAACGTTTACGGTGCAGAGTGAAGGGCCGTTATACTACGATATACAAGTAAATGCCGTTATACTACGATTTCGCTACTTTTCGGTAAAAATCAACTTGCTTGGCCTACCGTGCATAACAGTGACGGAAAAACGTAGTGCACAGGCAGTTAACGCTTGGATCATTATTTTGCTGTTGTAAACATTTTAATTTCGAACAAGCTAGAAACAGCAACGCATGTGATCATGAGGCATGATATAGCTAGTCTGCAAAATTACAAGTTTTTTCTTCTGCTTGCGTATGCAATTTTTATCTAGTATTTAATAATATAGTTATTTTTTAGCCAGCGTCACTGCGGGTATAAGATCAAGGAAAGCGTAGTGTAAGGGCACATGTACGATAAGCACTCGTCACATACTGCACAAATGTGGTACGTCAGATTTCGTTGAAACATTTATATGACATTTTTCCCGAAAAATGTCATATAAATGTCCAAAAATAAATGCTTGTAGAATTCATCTCCAACCTGAACTGATCCCCTTCCCTGGATCTTGCGCGACGTTCGCTGACCTTTCTACCGCGCGAAACTCCCTCCAGTCCCGGATGATGGAGGTAGCCTCAAGTACGCGATTTTTTCATTAGTTTGGGTTTGGATATTTGTTTGCTGCCGCGAACTGTTATTGGTTTATTTCGTTTATTTTATTTTATTTTATTTATTTTATTTTATTTATTTGCCATATGTTTTCGCAACTGTCGCTCTGGTTGCTGTTTCATTGATGCTGTTACTGCTTTTTCAATATTTACTCGTTTCCGGTTTATATATTTTATTCGTTTTTGTTGTTGCTGAAATAAGATTCTTGTCTTGTCTTTTTCGCTGAAATGGCTGTTGCGTCGGCAAAGATGATTTGGTTATCATTCTTTTGTTAGTATTTATTACTTTTTAATGGGTTTGGAGAATCTGGTGAAACTGTAGTGTAACGGCATCCTTACTGGTTGTGCAGAACAACCGCGAAACTACACGTCGGAAACTTGCGTACTGGAGTGGCACCAATCATCTTCGACCATGTTCTGCAATTCGCTTTTTAAAAAATAATTTTGCAAATTCTTTTACTTTTTTCCCGCTGAATTAACGTTGCCGCAGACTGATCAGCTGCATATTCCGCCTCGATCGCGAAAATTAAAGATGTAGTTGCGTGCCATTACACTACGGTTTTGCTCAAGTACAATTTGTCGATTTGTCACAACAACAAGTATACATACCGTAGTGTGCTGTGTGATACAGTCGCAAAAAAATCCTTTGCTTAGTGTATACTCGACGGTGTGACAGGAGAAGAGACGATAAGAAATCTTTCGAGTTTTTTTCATTTTTGCAATATTTTGGTATTTAATTTTAACTTTGGTGTTTCGGTAGTACCTTTGAAAATATATTTTTTTTCAATAGTTTAGTGTTTTATTATCTTAATTGTAATTTTTCTGAACATTGGTGAAATTCGTTTAAAAGTTGTTTAATATAATATTCGTTGACCTTTGTGGTGTCCAGTATTTTTTGTTTTGCAATAATTTTTTAATAATTTTTATTGGAATTGGGTGAAATATTCCGCAAGGCATCGGTAAAATTAAAATCATTTCCGCGATATTTTTCCAGGAATTATTTAGTTTTGGTACTTTATCGATATAACGTTCCGCTTTCGAAAAGAAGCAAATGTACGAATAAAAACTGAATATGAAAAACAGTAGAGTGATATTTAATTCAGCTCGGATTTGTGACTGCTCGATGACCTTTGATCTGACGTTTCCCCACTTTGGCATGGAAAATTGATATCAGTCAGCTTTGAAAAATTATGTTATACAGTTCGAGAAATCCGCGCGTAACTCATATACCATGACAAATGTGAATGATTTTTTTAAGTGGTTTACGTGTAGTTTTTTTCAAACAAATACCCGCACAAACATCACTAAATATACAATAAACAGAAGAAAAAAAGCAAGCAGTACACCATGTGGATATCAGAATATGTACAGCTTTGAATTGTTATCACTGGATGTGTTCCGCTTGTCTTTTGGAAAAACACTAGCTGTGCAAAGGCTTACGTTATTTTTCGCTTTATTTAACCGTCACGGAACTTGATTTGATTGGAATTAAGGCCATTCCACTACGATTTCGTTCTTTTACTGTAACCCAACAAGAATATGACACATGTCCATTCAACAAGAATACAGCGGCAAGATTATGGTGTAGTCTAACACCTCAGCACATTCGTACGAAATTCTGTACTACTGGTCATTTTCATGCTTTACATTTGCACAGTACGTCTATTCCGTGCGTTTTGCTTGCTTTGATTTCCTTTTCTGGTTATAAAAATCTGTCTATAAATGTGTGCATTTTAAACAGTCGTTTCGTTATTTTCATGTACAACCGTAACTACATTACATTCTACTAATACATCATTTTAGGAATAAATTAATAATAACAAACTTTTACTAACAAATTATTCATAATAAGCACTCAATTAATAATAAATTAATAATAATAATTTTTTGAAATGAATTCTTCGGTCATTCAGTGCAGCAATCAGCGAGTGCACTTTCCTAGTTTTTTATTCTTCCATTTATTAACGGCATTACCACTGTGTGATGTAACGTAGTGCAGTGGCTTCCGAACGCGTGTCTGTCAAACAGAATATTACAACGTAAGCTACTGAAACAAATGCTGTATACAAGGCTCTTGATTAAAATTTCACCGGACATTTTTTGTACTATGTGGGATCAGGTGTTTTTTTCTTCCAGTTTTGGTATATTCCGTAAACTAAAGCTCATCTAGCTTGCTGTTTAAACCGTGTTATTTCGCAAATTTTTGGGGATTAGTTTTTTTTTTAATTTTTGAGGCATTAAAAAGAAACAGTTCGCACACACTTCTGGTTTACTTCCGTTATGCTGATTATACATTATTGATTGCCTTTACGGAAAGTACAAACACTGGGGAAAAAAGAATCGATTCCGACACAGTATTTGCTTCAGTAGCGTACGTTGTAATATTGTGTCTGAACCAAATGCGCATTAATTCGTAAGCCACTGCACTACGTCACATCACAGCGTGGTAATGCCGTCGGTTTACATCAGATGGATAAAAGTCCTAGAAATTGTAAATAATTATAATGAATTTAAACAAACGCTATGATATGGAGGCAACTACCTTGTCCATCCTCAATAAAAACCCTAACAATTTGAAGGCAAACCAGAAGATCGACAGATGTACGTCTTTTTTCGGTATGCTGCAGCTATCAAAGTGTCTGTCAGCCGCGGACAGACGGCATTACCCATGTGTTGTGGACCGTAGTGTAGTGGCTTTATGTAGATGCATTCGTAGACGTGCACGATAAATGTAAGCAAATATTGTACACCAACAGGAAAATTTACCTGGCCAGATGAATTATTCAGCTGCAGTTGTATTTTGTTGTGTCTCCGTTTTTTTACGGCGCAGAATTTTTTATATCGTGTACCAGCTGCAGGATAATTTCTCTGAATGTGCACATGTTGCTGACAATCCGGATTCATTAGAATAGTTTAATATTCGTTGACCTTTGTGATGATGGCTTGGTACTGTTCAGTTTTTCTGTAGTAACTTGTTCACTATTTTTTATATTTGCTGTGTTACCTTTTCTGTCCATACAAACCAAACCATAGAGTTGTAACAATGGGCACATACAGTGAAATTGTAAACTTATCCGGTCTCCGCCAGACGTGCTTCAAGTGTGACCAGTATGAAAAAATGCTGGCGCTAAATGGAGGACTTCAGTTTTATCTGTAAGCAATGATACTCCAGTATATATAAGAAAAATTTATAAAGAAATGTAGGGTTTTTTACCGCAACACTATAGGCTTCATCTAATTCAGCCCCTGTCAACGAACGGCCTAGAATTTCGTACGACGATTTGATCATCATGAAGCAAGAGACAAAGAGAATGCAGGCTCCATACTTCATATCACGCTCCAGTGAACAGTCGTAGTATAGCGGCTTAATACGGTCGCCTTCAACGCAAAGCTAGCCGGTTAGACCTGAAGAACTCGATGTAGATATTTTTCCATTTAATTTTCTTTTCCTTTTCAGTATAATTGGAGAATAATTTTTTGTTCAATAATTTGACAAACAATTCTCTGAATATGACAATGTATTCCGTACTTAACTCCCCCATCCGATTTAATCACCGTGATGATAGTTAAAGTTTTGTAATAATTTTTGCATTTTTTTACATTGTCTCGTGCATCTGATTGTTCCTCTTTTTATCAAAGATTCCTTTTCGGGCGAAAACTGGGATTTGTTTGGCGGTACTTGTAGTTAGTTCGTCGGAGAATATTTTAGTCAATTTCGTAGTGTAATGGCACAAATGCTCCAATTGTAACAGGTATAACCAAATAGCCAGAAAAAAGGTGAATAACTCAATCTGCTCGGCTAATTGCTGCGTTTTTCCTTCTAGAAGTTTTTTTAAAACTTAAATTATTTGTCTAAGAGTCGTCAACAGTTCACAACACGCACTAACAGTTCGGGTTTACAAAATTAAAATGTTTTTCTTTTTTTACCGACATGGTAATTCCAACATACTTCTTGTATATTATTATCAAAACCTAGTTTATTTCTCATTCACGGAATTAATTTGTATACTGCACGAAACTTACCGGCAAGCATGTATAATTATGCCGGCTTCTGGTAGTTGACGAATGCTGCGTTAATTTGAATCCCAGCAGACGTAGAACTACGTAGTGTAGTGGCTTACTTTAAATAAATACTGCAAAAAAATCTGCGAAATTGTTATGAAAAAACCAATTTTCCTGCATTTTCAAACCCTTTTAGTCGTACTATTATATAATTCTTAAATTACAAAGTTTCCATTTATTATACCGTACATACTTCGAATGTGTCTGCGGAGTGATAATATGATTAATTCATTCCGTATGCTCAGTTGTCTGATACCTATTATGGATTATTAACTTTTATTAATGATTTTCATACTTGCAGATTTTCTGTACAGTACAATAATGTAACTTTGCTATTTTCCTGCTTGGGCGAGTTTAATTATTGTCGGACCAAAGAAATCACCGAGAAAAACTACAAACAGGAAACGACGCAGATGGTGCATCGCGCCCAAGAGATATTCAGCGTTTCATCGAAGAGATACAAGTGCGGCTGCGCGAACTGGATGACAAAGAGGCGGAGATCGAAAGGTCACCGAAAGGCGCTGTGCACGTTAAGAATTCGGATCAGCAGCTGCAAACGAACTGTTTCCGTGTACTCGAGGAAAAACAGAGCGCCGATCGGCCGTTGCAAGAGCTCAGGCTCACGTCAGTGAATTTTATAATGCGTTAATTTTTAATTAATTTAATTTAATTTGATTAATTTGATTTAATTTAATTTTTAAGTCTGTTTAAATTTGTGCCATTCATTGCGACGCATCCCGTAGTGCAGCGGCTTACAAGGTACTTATTGTAAGCGTTTCTTGACTCTTAAGCTGTCTGATTATAGGCAGAAGCGATATCTGATTTCGACCATTCTTTTTGGAAATATGTCCGGCCGGCAGTTTTATGTTGTTGGTGGAGTTGTTGCTTTGAAGATTTTTGTTGCAGTGTACTCGTTAACGGTGGGGATTTTTGTCCACTGCTTTCCAGTAATTGTTTTATACTTTCGCGATATTTTTGTTGATAAAAAGATTCATTTGCTCATAATTTAATTTTATGTTTTGTTATTTTATACGGTTATGGTTTTCTTTTTAATTCTTTGATTATATTAATCCTGACTTTTTATTCAGTTTTTAATGATAAAGGATGAACATGTAGCATGTTTGATTTAACTTGATCGTAAATTCCTTAAATTAATTTCCTGAAATAGGGGAAATTTGTTACGAGTAAACCATTAAATTCCGTATTAGGTGATAAATGAATTCGTATCACTCGGTTTGCTAAGTTGTCGAATTTAGATTTTTGTATTAAATTTGACCTATTTTGTTTTATTTGTTTTCTACTTATGTTTTTACTTTTTTTATTTTTGCACCAGGCTGAGAAATCATTGGGTTTGTAAAGAAGAAAGCGGTTTAAAATGCGTACTTCTACAACTATTTGTTTGCGCCAGTGCGCCACCGACGTTATCGTGAAAAGAAATCGTTTTTTTGCTGTTTGCGTACGCGATGCTCGTGTATTAGCTGATTCCATAACATCACAGGAAACCGTAGTGCGTGGGCAGTTATCACCGGATCGTCTACCGCTGCAACCATGTTGTAGCAGTTGCAAATGTGAGGAGTGGCAATTACTGAGTACTATAAATTAGATCTATTTTTTGTTTGATTAATTTATATCGAAATTCCGCTTTTAATAAAATAATTTTTTTTTTTTTTTATTATCTTTGTTAAATATTTTTAATTTAAAATTTAAACCAATTAGATGCGATAATAAGAATTAAGAAAATAATTTGAGAGATGTCGTGTTTTAATCGCATTGCGCCGCATCATTCGGTCTGTCATGTCGGTTCTATCGTTGACCTAGTATTGTTACAGGTACACATTTTTTATGTATTTTAGTTTGTGATGTACCGTTACCAAACTATGAGTAGGTTCATGTGACAGCAGTACAAGTGAACGAATCTGTCAGTATCCAGCAAATGATATGTGCATCCAAGGGAACCCGGTTTTATGGGGAACGGCCAAGGAATACGACATAGACTGGGTGAAGAAA
>JAQGAU010001679.1:0-18137 GCA_034698045.1 Paramacrobiotus richtersi | reverse complement strand
TTTTTCCAGCCGCTTCACTGTAATGGTAAAATATGAAATACGTGGTATACATACACGAAGGACCTTGGAAACATTACGCAAGAGAAAGGTTATCTCAGAGCACAGGCGGGGTATTTATTCGTTTTTAAGGAAATAAACATTTAATTTGAGCATGCAGCTGTGAAAAAATTCTTTAATAATTTTTTAATGCATTTGTTGATAATTCTTTAGTAATTTTTTAATGCATCCTTCAATAATTCTTTAATGCATTTTTTAATAATTTTTTAATAATTTTTAATAATTTTTTAATAATTTTTTTAATAATTTTTTAATAATTTTTTAATGCATTCTTTAATACTTCATTACTGCATTGTTTTTTAAAATTCTTTAATAAGGTAGGTAAACAAACCTTCGCCGAGCATTTCGGGCAAGTATTTAGTATGAAAAAGAGGTATCTTCCGCAAAAAATAACCCCTCTCCTCTTCCACACAGGCCCACGGTCTGAAACTCCCCGATGCCATCCTCCCGCGTCTCGCCGAAATCGAATCCTACGCCGTGAAAATGCTGACCTTCATGGTGGCCGGCGCGGCGCACACCGTCCGCCAGAAGATTCTCCGTTTGTTCTGCGGACCCGTCCTGCATCTGATCCGCGACAACATGGACTACTCCCTGGAGCAGGAGGACTACTTCCGGCTGCAGTTATACGCCTGCCATGATTCCATGCTGATGGCGCTGCTGGTCACCCTGGACATCTTCGACGATAAGTGGCCACCGTTTGCGGCGGATCTGGTGTTTGAGACGTATGAGGATAAGAACGGCGACGCCTGGGTGAGGGTGGTGTATCTAGGGGTGCCGCAGAAGCTGCCAGGGAATGGCGGGGAGGAGCTGGTGGCATTGGATCGGTTTAAACGGCTGATTGCACCGTATACGATCACGGTGGAGGTATGTCGAGCATTATAACTATTTTTTGTGATAATTGGGTTTTTTTGTGGGTTATATACATTATATACACCTTTACATACGCACTTTGATACTTACATGCACATTAATATTTATACTTATTTTATATGTCTGTACATATATTTTAAAATTACTACTTTCGTTAGGCGATTGTAGGAAGAAAAATAAACGCCCTGCATGGGCTTGTTGCCGAGAAACTTTTGTATATAACCGATTAAGTATGGATTATTCGTGAAGCACCATGCCTTGAAATATCAGCCATTACACTACGAAGTTCACGGCTTACACAATATACTGCACTTGTCAAGCTGCATTCAGAACCGTCAGAACGCCAATAAAGATTGCAAACAATCTAGTAAATTTCAAACAAAACCACAGTATTTCAATCGAATTTCACTCACAGCAGTATCACTGACGTCCGTACTAACTGTTGTTTTCATTAGAAACAATAAAAAACAATAAACAAGCAATGGATTTATATATGTACGCACATTACTTACCTGCTGTTTCGTTGACAATTTAAATACTTATTTTCCTCTTTTTTATGTACGTTTATTTTTCTCAAGGTTTTCATATATTTTGTATTGATTCTAATTAAAAAAAAGTTGGTACGGAAGTCAGTGAAACTGCTATGAGTGAACTTCGATTGTAATACTGTGGCTTAGTTTCGAATTTATTTGATTGCTTGCAATCTTGATTGGCGCTCTGAATGCAGCTTGACTGACAATTGCACTAGATTGTTTAAACTGTTAACTTCGTAGTATAATGGCTGATATTTCAAGTCATGGAACGCCTTAATGCACAATCCATATCGGTTATATACAAAATTTTCTCGAAAACAACCCGAAAAAAAATATTTTTCTCCTACAATCGCCTAACGAAAGTAATACTTTTCGCCCAGTTAACTGAACTGTTATCATGGTTTCGACATGTGTATGAATCCGAAATTGCGCTAAAATTTGGCACTATATAACGTTGTCCTTCTTTAAATTTATTATTTTTACGAATTACAAGGTTTTTTGTTTTCTCTTTTTATTTCAAATCATCATTTTAAATTTTGCCAGTTGTTTTTGTCTTCGTTTAGTGTGCGCATCCTATGCGCAAGCAACCCGCTTTTGATTTTAAATGGAGCATGGTCGCTTTTGAATTCTGGTAACATTATTCATCTGGTCTGTAATTTGATTCTTAGTAAAATTTTAGCATAATATTATTATCGCATTTTTTGCTTGTGTCCATCAAACGCCAAACATCCACAGACACTGATAACTACGCATCAGTGACGCCATTTCCATTGTGTGTGGCATGTCTGGTTTTTGCTCGGTTTGCTGCTAAAATTAATGGACACATTGTAGGAATATCGGGAAACTTGCCAGGATGTTATCAAAGTGGATGTGCCGCGAGCTGTAGGAGGGAGTAAATAACTATCCCAAATTCATCCCGTTGGATAGCGTAGATAACCATGAATGTGTTTGGTGTGGATTCGGAATGGATTGTTATCATAATCAATGTAATTTTATCCCGGTGGATGAGTGGTCCAGGTGGAGCGATGTGTTATGCGTCTTGCATGCGTAATATGTTTGTGGACACATTTGTTTAAGCCTCTCCAAAATCAGAAGACAAAAATGGATAAAATAAACAGCCGAAATCTGAAAGGAGGCTTTGTAAAAATTATGTCAACATCTCAAAAAAAAGTATGTAACGAATATCTAAAAAAAAGTAAAACGTATACGTCAAGATCACAAAGCCAAGTTATAAACTTCCCGGTCGGCAGCTAAAGAAATTGACTTATTGCAAACGATCTGTGTAGAAAGTCGGTAATATTCTAAACTTACAAAGTGGGAGAAATTTCGTGAAAACCCTGCAAACTGGGAAAAAGATTCCGAATGATCTAAAACTCTGGGGAAAAATTGAATCGAAACATGATAATATTATCTTTACATTCGCTTAGCCATCAGTAGTTTGTTTTGCAAATTCGGAGAACTGTTTTCAAAGCAAAAATAGCCCTGCACTGTCAGTACACAATAAGCAGAAGCACACAATAAGCATTTCCGGGGTGTCTGTTGCGCCTGATGAATACGCTACGGGAGAGCGACAAGTTGCAGAAAATTCCGAATTTGTTTCATAATTACACCAATAGTTGTTTGTTTATTGTTTTTGCCTTTGTTCGCATTCTGGAACACAGATACACTTCGCGTAACAGCCGTATATAGCACGGAAAGCAACGCTTGTAACTGATCAGAATCAGCTTACTTGGTCGGGAAAGTTCCCCATTAGTGTTTGGCACGCGAGGTTACGATGGGGTACGTATTTGGCGAAAGGGCAATTAGTGTCGCGATGCACCGGAAACTGTCCACTTAAGCACGTATCTATTACGCTTAACCATGGACTCAGTCATTCCTAGTCGAATGTATGTCACTACTGGTAAATGCGGCCGCGTTTCGGAACAGGCTTTCAGTACACGATCTATGCCGATTATCAAGAATAATATAACTGTTAATATTATTAATAATTAGTGTTAAATTATTTAATTAGTAAATTATTTAATAATAAAAACATATTGATGTTAATTTTTGGGCGATTTCTAACACAGCGAATCGGCAATATATTTTCCTGTTCTGCTCTTTTTGACGCTGTTAATTATCCATTTATTGCGGTGTTATTGCTGAGATGACGTTGCGTACTACAACAACGAGGTTTAACGCAGATTTGGAAAGCTTTAATTTGAAAATAAAAATACTAATACAAAAATTACTAGACAAAAATACTAATACAGTCGGATACACAGTAAGAGTGAAATTACTATATAGTGGTCGACAATAATGATTAAACAGAAAAGAGACTAAGTCCTAAGAAAACAGCTGATGTCAGCTGATGTCAGCTATGCTTAACCGATTACTAGTGTAACTCACAGATATAAAGACATACCGGTATAATTAATAACAGGTAAAATCTACGGTATCGAACTGTCGGTAGTGCTTGCAGTCCTCATTCATTATGCCGAAAGTACTATTATATACGATTATATACGAAAGTACGATTATATAATATTTTTTCCCTGACCGAACAGCTATAAATACAATTTCTCAACTTATTTACGTATATTTAACTTAAGCTTGTGATATCATAAACCCCGCTGACATTTTCCTGCCATCACACGACCCTGTACCGCGAATAGTCCCCAACTGACCGCATTAATTAGAAGCCCCAAACTAACGACGTGCTTCCGCCGTCAGATCACATCCCTCCCTTGTATCCCTGGTTGCGTCTTAAATTAGCCTCTAACAAGAGCCAGATCGCTCACCTATACAAACGGACCAAAATCCGTTAACGGGTCCACTATATGCGGTGCAGAGGATCCTTTAATATTCCCCGAAACATCCCAACCCGCATCAACCGGTCTAATTACAGACGACGGTATGCCCGTAATGACCGGTAAATAACCCAGCCCGCATCTTCAACGCATTTCCGGCTGCGAGAGATGCAGATTCACTTAGTGTTTGCGCTCTTCGCGTATAAATAAGGGCGCACAACAAAGCTACTTTATCATTCAGTCGACAGTGCATCAATATCTTGTGTCTTTTGCGTTTTACGTCTTCTGGAATAGAGTGAAGTGGCGAGACCTGAGAGGGAAAGGTCACTTTAGTGCGGCGTGTATAATACCAGCCGCGGAGCGAGAAGAGCTGGGATCTTAGAAAGAGATGGCTTGGATAAGATACGGTTTGGCGGTTTTGGTGTATACCGTGTATGGAGTGAGCTGTTTGGAGCAGAAAGATATGCAGATGGCAGCGGCCGAGGGGATGCCGATCCATGAGGTGCCCAGTGTGATCCTACTGGCGCCTGAACAGTTGTCGGTGTTGAAAGTTTTGGGAGACCGGCTGAAAATTGTAAGTTCTGTCTGACCATCAAGTTTTAACAAGTTCCGAGAAAAAATTGTCTGTAGCGTTACGAATGTATGATACAGCTTCAATCGAAACGTAGTGGTCTTGAGAAGTTAGTTAGAACCGCTTAATTAGAATGACTTAAAATTCTGTTACATATTTCTTAACCGGCGGAACCATTTTCAACGGGTTGCATAATGTTTTTACTTTATTATGATACCAAGCTTACTGGAGATTGTCTTGTTTTATTGTTCTAAGTTTGTCCGGTACTAGAACATGAGCAGCATAACATCAGTTTACAGTTGATGGTTTAACCAATTGTAACACTGCATAGGTAAATGTACAGCACATGATGGAAGTCAGTTTTATTGATGTGACAGCTGATGCTGTTCTAAGAACTGAGCAGGAAGCTGTGTGGCGTTAAACTAATGATTTAGAGCCTTTATGTCTGTGCACTATACGATCCATTGTTACAGCACCACTTTGACACCGACCAGTTCCTGAGCGCCAGTCACGATTCCCCCCACGAACAAGCCAACGAAGTGCTGGATGTGGATCTTTCCAGTGCATTGAAGAAGGACAAAGGCCTGGCCAAGGCTTTTAGCACCAACACCGATCCCGACGGGCGCTATGGCTCCGGAACCTGGGAGCACATTATGCCAAGCCCGTTAAAACGCCGCGCCGGCGGCAAGCTGTGCTACATTAATCCCATCGCTTGCTTCGGACGACGCCAGCGGGAAGCGGCTAACTGACACTAATGCATGCCGGCAGCACATTGTTCTCACATTGTGGTCTGATGTGGCCAGCAGTATTTCTTTGTTTTGTCGCGGGACTAAATGTATTGATGGCAGTTTCTACTTTGGACGTTGGGCAGTTATTTTATCGGGCAATAAACCTTACCTCAAATGTCTGACGAGAAATAGGGGGAAAGGTCACTTTTTACTGTCGCTATAATTCAGTAAGGGCTTGCAACAGCAAGTTCGAAACAAGAAGCAGAAATCGCATAGTTCCGAAACTTAATGGAGAAGACATTGCGAGAATTTCTGTGGTTGCTAGAAACTAGGTTGAAACTCAAAATTTCGAAACACCACCTTCGCTGCACGGTAGCACACGTTACATAGAGTGTTTCCTTAAACGCCTAAAAAACAGAGAAATAATGCAGCATCATTGGTATCGTTCAACAAATCTGTTAAACAGCGAAGTTTGGTGACTCGACTTTGGAGCCTAACTTGCGTCATCAGCATTGCGCAAATCCACGCAATATTTACAGTTGGCTCCTGCCAAGAGCCGACTTCTTAACTGTTTACCAAATCTTTTCTCCGGTACCACTGATATAATGACAAGAGTTTCTACATCAGCTGTTTTACATGCAGTAGCGAAAATTTGATGTTCTGTCTTGTACAGACTGTAGGCAGAGGATATGAATATATGTACCGTATGTACAGATCCTCATTTTCTGTCGCAGTTAGTGTTACAGTATAAACTAACTGCGAACGCGACATTCTCCGTTTCCAGTTAACATTACACCTTTGAGCAAAGAAGTTTTTGACCGTTCGTCAGGCAAGTTGGCGTCCAACAATGGAGCAAGCGTTGTTCAAAACGCAAGAAGTCCTCAGGCTCGCGTTTGCCCTGCTACTGGTCTCGTAAGTCGTGAAATAAAAGGGCAAAGCATATAATCGGAAAGCAGAACACAGTTGCGGCAAATCGTCGGCAAGATATTATGTGCAAGCAAGCAATTTTAATTATTTTTGCGGCTGTACAAGTTTTGCGCATCAACACAGTTCCCTACCCAACAGTTACACATTAAAAAACAAAAACACATCTTCCATTTCCTTATTCGAGTCAACAGTACCCATAACACAAATCCCATTTCCACGCTGTATTTCAACACTTATACGCTGGCGCAGAAACTCAGTTGATCGGGGATTACCGTTATTCTCCCGTATTCTACGTCCTATATCTTTTATGAATGCCGTCGCTCTAGGTCCCCAGCTGCCCATCGTTTCAAACCCAATCGGCTGAACGGTAATCCGGTAATGAGATATTATGTTGTTCTTGTCTGACACTGGATAGGCCGGCCGCTGATTCTACACTGACAATGCGCTTTTTCAGTTTTCCAATGCAGGCTTCCACAGCGGGCACAAACGACAAGCTGTCAATAGCACGTTACTTAGGAGCTGGATATGACTTGTTATATGCAAATCCCTTTTCCGTTTTGTTCGACCCTGGACTACTAAGAGGATCCCTGAAGCCACATTTTTATAAGAGTATTCTCAATACGAGTGATATCCTGCGTCCGGAAATCTACGCTTCACAAATGTGCGATGGCAGTCAACAAAACAGGACAGAAAAACGCTTTAACATCGTTGCATTCACCGATTACCAGCGAGAAGTTAGAAAGGTCATCAGTGTTCGGGGACAGCTCAAGGTAGTGTAAAGCTAGCTTTCACTAAAGTAATAGGGGACTGGAACTTTGGAATTTGAGCCGAAGGCGAATCATCGTGGATTATGGTAGACCGCATGGCAATGATATGAGTCTGGTAAGGAATCTGAAACTTTTCGTGTCTTGATGGCTGTTATCTCTTTACACAGATGCTGAACTGGAAATCAGTGGACGATCCATTGATACGTGTAGAGTCCCGGGATTACGCGGAGAGTATCCCTTTTGTCCACACAGTTTTGGAGATACCTTTGCTGCTCACAGTTGACAGAATACGACGATCTTCGGCTCAAAGTTGCAAGTGATCGGTTATGATCATCGACAAATGAATTTATTGATCTACATATGATTATTCTTGCCGCACGTAGACATTTTCTGGGAGAATTCAGTGAATCAGCCAGATACTCGAAAATTATGGTTTTGAAAGACAATCTTCGACGAGCTTTACGCGACTATCATGACACATCCGTCCAAACAGTGCAGAAGGACCAGGCGATAGCACGCTTCTCGGTCTATCCAGGTAACTATCGGAGCAAGTCAGAAAGAGAACGTAACGCAACAGTCAGTATGCACCAGCTATAAATATTTTAACGTCTTTTCTTTCAGTAGACGAAAGTAAACGTGCACCCAGCACCGTTCAGTAACGCAACAGCTCATTAAAACTGTTAAGAACTGTAAAAGAGCTGCGATTGATCTGTAACTCAGGATTTTTGGGAACTTGGAGAATCAATTTCGCAAGTAAAGAGCTTAGAAAAAAGTTTAGGCAACTTTGATAAGCTTCCACGGCAAGTTTCGGTGACCAACAATAAGCTGGGTTACTGTGTTAGCATCACAGTAATTTTTCTCCTGAATCAGTTCGAGTAAAATAAAATAAAAATTCGCATAAAATAAACTTCGCATGCGTTGCAAACCGTACCGCGTTCATGTTTATCCAGATGCCGTTCACCGCATTCGATATCTCACTGAACCAAAGGGCAATGCCACATGGCTCGTACGGGATGCTGACACCCTATGGTCCATCAACAGCACTGTATTCACCGTTACGCTTAAGAACCAGGAGAATGCTACATGCCACCAGGTTAACATCATGACGAATTTATTCGGGGAGTTTTCTATGCTGTTGCCACGAAGTGGCTACTACACTATTATTTTTGAGCTTATCGGATATTACCCAGTTATTCTTCGGTACGTCGAGCTGAACATGGGCGCGGGAGTAACCTTTATGGAACCGTTGCTGTTCGTCAACAAGCGCTTCACTGGTTCTGGAACTGCAAGCGGTACAATCTACTCTATGCCCAGCATGACGTATCCGAATCCTACGTACGGACCACTCGCCGATGCGGATTTGGCATTCTTATCACTAGATCGGAACACCCTTGAAAAGGACACAATCACCGCCAAGACTACAGCAGCCGGTTCATGGAAAATTAATTTGCCCGCTGGTCGTTACGCTCTTGAGATATCAAAAGGCGGGTATATCACAGCGTCGTCGACGATTACAGTACTGGGTGGAAAAGAAAAAGCCTATGACAGTTTCTCAGTTACCCCGACTGTAAGCGATAGCAGCATCCGAATCGTGTTATGCGGGGATGCCAGTATCAGTTCGGAATTGGAATTGCACGTTCGGGGTCCCATCAGTGGAAGCACAAGTCGCGTCCACGTTTACTGGGGTTCACAAAATAGCTCTGACAATTTGATGTTTCAAGATGTGAACGGGGATAGGAAACCATACGCTAGTACGGTCATTCGAAGACAACTGGCGGGCATCTATCGAATAAGTGTCTACGATCACACTAACCGATTTAAATTAGACAGTTGGGGTTTGGCCAACTCCAAAGCTACAGTACGCGTATACCAGGGCAACCGTTTGTGGGGAACATACTTTGTGCCTAATCGAATGGGGAACACGTGAGATGTGGTCGAAATCAACGGTAGGAATCTAACGGCCACCAATTGCAATACAGTGAAAACTGTTGCCGACCGTTTTTATCCACCCAGATTTAACTCAGATTGAAACCGCATGTGAAGAAAAGACCAGAGGACCAGTTGCGCAGTTGTATCACAGCGCGTAAATAGACACCGACATACTCGTACTGTTGTACTGTGATTGTATTATCTGGTGTTGTATTATGGACAGTTTATGGTTGTATCATCAGATCTTTGATGTTTTAGCGAAGAGCTTAGCCTCAGCTTTCACAGAGATGGTTGAATATGTGTGACGCTTAAGACTAGCGGTAGTGCTCTAATACCATAAGAACGAAAAAGATTAAAGATTTGTAGCAGGAATTCTGTCTACCTATAGAATCCCAAAACGCCGTTAAGTCGTAGCAATTCGCTAAAACGAACGGTACAGTTGCAAAATATTCATTAACAGACAGTCAAGCGAGTACCGTACCTGATTATACCTGTAATCTTTCACCGCAGAAATAATATTATGAGATACCAGTGATTGAGTGTCAACGAAAACAAAGAAGTGCGAATTTATGCTGACGTCGGACACAATGCCGTTCGCCCAAACCACCACCACTATATCGATTCTGTCTGCGGTACAATGGATAATAACTAACTGAGCATGCAGCTCGTAGCATAAACACTAGACGCATACAAGATGGCTGACGTTAACAGAAGAGACGCTTATACTATTATTGTGTCGGTAAACAACGTACCTCGGAGTATTGGCACGGCTGCATCCGCCACTGTACAGATACCGCTCGCGATGAATGTTTCATGTAGCGGTCAGCATCGCAAAACGCATGGTTGTCCGTTGTAGTTAGGTAGTTTAATTTTACACCGATCGCTTAAGTGAGATTTCGAAGTGATAGGACTCGATAACGAAGGTTATCATGCTGGACCATACCACATTATGCTGGACTGCGGGTCTTCTAGGTACGAATCCATATATTATGAATCCCTACCATTTACCGAATAATTGTTGGCGTCTGTTGACAGTTGCTCTTATCCAAAATTCTGCGCAACAGTGCACGCAATCAGCCCTTCCAACGATAATTGTTCCAATTGGCGGTGATAGTCCGCAGCAGGTTAGTGGGGTCAATCGCGACACGTACTTTTTGCATTATCGGTGCTGCGTGGTTCAGTTACCTGTACGCTTATTCTCGGAAAGATTCGAAGATTCGAAACCAGTCGTCCATCCTTAGCTTGACGCATTTATAGGCTGACGGCGTTTGGTACATTTACCGACAATTGGGAAGGCCCATTACGACCAATCCACGAATCCAGATCACGAGCGTCGCCTCGATTATCGAGCCGATCAAAACACTATCGGCATGGCTGCAGTGGTGGGCTATAGCGCTTCATCCAAATGGAGACACTACAACGTGCCAGAATCAGTTCTGGACGGGAACTTACTCCACGGGTGGACAAGAAATCGGCGATCAAGGCAGCTCAGATGACGGGTACATTATGCGTAAGTTTTAAATATAATTATATAACCAACTTACCAAGCAATGATTACGGCATCTATATAATTTTTCTACCGAAGCACTGTCATCTTTTAAATCAGTAATAACAGATTATGGAAATACTTTTGCGGGCGGAGTTACTCACGAGAACGCCACTTAGGGTAGCATTGCCGCCACTTAGGGTAGCATTGCCGCGGTAGCAATACAGCTTAACCTTAGGGTTCTTAAAGAACAGTAAGCTGTCCGGCTGTAGACAATGTGGAGGATGTGGAGCCTTGACCGTTATATTATCGTGCAGAATCTTTAAGCCATAATCATATAGATGTTTTACTAGAAATTGCTTTTTGGCTATAGAAGATAGTTAGTAGGATCGGCATTTATATTACCATTGTCTGAATAATCTGATCAGTTCACATCTTTGCGCTGCGGGCATTGGGCAGAAACTGTTCTGCACTCCGCCCACGCCGAGTCTTTGCGCACATTCCGCTTACCAAGCTACAATAAAGTTGCATACTGCGCTTCTGAAATGTAACCGTTATATGTAATGGCAAAACATTTAGCAAAATCAAGATGCCGCCGGCGCGTTAATAATTTCGGGCTTGCTTGTTGATAAATTACATGCATTACATATGTATACGTTCACTGTCAGCACCTGATCCATGTTTTAGGTCCAACGGATTATGTGGCTCTTTACCATGATTATCAAAATTTGATGATCCACTATCAATGCATGCGTGCTGGAACAAACGGGCTCTGTGCCAATCCACAGATTTATGCTCGGACGCGAAAACGACCAGACCAGCTGTCGCAGAATGACGCGGATGCTTTCGATTCCATAATCATTTCCATCTTTTCAAAATACTGCGTAGCCTTGAACGATATCCCAAAGAATACCTTTACGGACAGCTTGTCAGTTTGTCCCTTTATCGATCCGCCATTTTGCGTCGCGCAAGATATTCAGGGAATGAAGAATTACGTACGAAATGTCACAAGTCAGTAAGCAGACACCGAATACTTCGTGGTTAGGTCTTACGCTTACCTTATGAAACTCTTTCACTAGGTCAACCGGAAGTTTCTCCAAATTACGGTTATGGGACTGCCGCACCGCCTTCCGGTTGTAAATGGCCGAATTTGATTCCTTCCCCAGCAAAAATTGATCTTAAACAGGTAAATGAAGAAAACTAATAAGGCGCCACTGGTGGTTCGCTATTTTAGTGGGGCCAAGAAACGAAGCCATTCTGATACTATAAAGGACAGCCGTTAGTCGTTAATCGTCTTTCGCTAGCCGTTAGTCGTCTTTCGTCTTCATGAGCTGTTGAAAGGTACGGCTTTTGAAATCCTTTCTTGTAGAACGCTGGATTTTTCTACCTCTACCGGAGACTCTTCGCACCCGAACCCGTACCACTCCAACAAGTAGTCATGTACCATGATGTCGGACCATCCACATCGCCCCTGATCACTGGGTCGGCGCACACGTTTTGGGTCGAGTATTCGCATTACCATTCACTGAACGCTACGGACTGTGCACAAGGATTTTATGTCGGTACGATTGGGGAGGACGGACTGCTGACCGGATTGCTCATGCCCAGTACTGCGGCTGGCGCCCCACGTAAGCCCCGGTAAACTTTTACGATGTCTGATGTCAACTTTGTCCACATACCCTTTCAGAACCGTTTACACTGAGGACTCTACGCTTGGATGAAAAATCGCTTCTGTATTATGGTTGCGATGCTCCGAACCTCCTGACTGGGGTCTGCAATATGCCGACTATCGTACATCTCGTCCGCAATAACCCGGCGTCCCTGTCACAGACCGATAAGGACTCGCTGGATGCATTAGAAAACTCCTTTTTCAGCCAGTATGGTTGCAGTGCAAACGATGTTCCACTTATTAACCATGGTTCCGGTAAACCGCAGTGCCCGTTTGTTCCACCTCCTGAATGCCTGCAGAAACATATTACTGGCTATGAACAAGTGTTCGCGCCAATAAGTACTGGACCTACGTACTGATAATAATATTATTTACTTAATAATATACAGAATACTTAATAATATTGTGCTCGGTACGACACTGATTTGCATCTGCATCTACGATTATTTGGCACATGAGCAGTTTTGTTGTTTTGAATGAGGCAGGCGGTCGCCTAAATTTGCACTCAAGAAAGCTCGCAGTTCAGGAGTAAGAAACTCTGAAACGCCAAAAAGTTAAACAAAAAACTTTAACAGTTGTCACTGATTTCTTTTACTTCTAGTTCAGTAATACAACGACTAGATGAATGATCAAACGACTGAATAAATTTTTACATAGGTCTCTGACAGTAGCAAAAGACTTCCAAGTTAGCTAATTAGCTATTACTGTAAAAAGAATACGTATTTGTACAGTAATACTACTATGGCGACCTTGGAGCACTGGGCAGCGCAAGTTAACGCCGTTTTACAACGACTGATATACGGTGCGCACTATTTTTTACGAGAAACAAAATAATAACTTAACGACCTTTAGGATTAACAACCGTTCATACAATTAAGTTGATCTGAAGCGTCCGTAATTAGTAATGGCTTTATTGATAATACAGCAAAGATATCATTTTTCGGTCACATTAGGGACGCCAGACGAGTACAGAAGCGTCAAATACCGTTTTTTCCGATCTAGGGCGTGCATATAGTAATAACAAATTGTATAAAATTTTATCTGTGTATGTTAGATGCCAGTGACTCATACTCGTATTCCGCATTGCAAAAAGGATACACTGCGCACACGTTTTGAATAAATAGTTGTAAAACTAATCACTGTTATGATACCAAACAATGTATTAAGCTAAACGTTTTCGTTCAGGAAACAAAATGTCACATAATCTGGCAATTTGTACTTGCCTGCAACGGCGAGAACTGCAGTTATTCCTCCTAAGATACCGGTGAGAGGTCCTAGGAAGGCCATTAATTTGCGCGTTCGTGCCGGAAACATGATGAGTTCTGTACTTCGGTTTGACTCATAGGTTGATGTAACAATGCGCAGTCGGCTTGTAGCTCAATCAGCCTGCAGTCTGTATGCGCGCAGTACTGCATATCACACGGTGAGCGCAGATAGAGAGGGGCATTAAGCTACAAGCCGACTGCGCATTGTTACATCAACCTATGAGTCAAACCGAAGTACAGAAGAAGTCAGGCAAATAATCTAGCAAACAGAGAGTGGGATTAAAGGCGAAAACAAGGTACTGGTACCGCTTACTTCCTATAAATGCTTTGAGCTATGGATTGTGGTAAATCTTTGATGCGGTTCGCGCAGAGCACTCAAACGGCAATATCCGATATGATTATTATTATTTTCTTTTTACTTACTGGTTTATACTGTGTGTTTCTACCATTTTGGTCAACTTTGCTTTGCTTGTGTTAGTCTGCTGCTTCAAGTAGGGCGTTGCTCTAGTGTCTGCGGACTTAAAACCAATAAAACTAAACTAACTATCCTCATATTCCTTGTAGTGCTGTAGAAAATCGATTGTTGACAGGTACTACGTATACATACATGAAAGGCTGTCGTCTATAGACTGTGTATGCTTTTGACTGCACTGCCTGCGTGGTACTCGGCCGCATTTATGGTTTTATGCTCATCAAATCCGTCTGGACGTACATCGTACCTGCCGGCGAAATCCAGCAAAAATACGCCGATCAAGCGGCAACAATCACAAGTGTTGAGACATATTTATATCTGCTATCCAATGAAATAAATGGAAAATGAAACCGTCAGCACTGAGGATCCGTATCACTGCCGTCTCTCGTAACTGACTTGTGAGTATGCTTTAGCTCTCAACCCGGGGACCAGGGCTGGTGCAACCGGCGAACTAGCATAATACTCGTATATAGAACAGACACAGGTGGCGTTAAAGAACAGAGTGACGAGCGGGCGTTCGACAACGCCGTAGATGCACTTGTACCGAGAACTATACAGCACATAGACAAGCAACAGTACGAATACCCGATAAGGAACCGGAAGCTGGCATCTGAGCCGTGATTACGATTTACATGGATAAAGTTTTGGTCGACGCAGAAATGTACGTTGAGTACTTCGAAATAAAGTCGATTGTTTTCTTGCTCCTACGCACATCGTATGGAGTATAATTAAACGGAATAATCTCGCGACAAGATTGCGTAGTTTTATGTATTCTTCGGGCTAAGAGCGTGTTAGTTTGTTTACACTGTCTGCTCTGCTCGGGTTAGTTCGGTTTTGTTTCCCACCTGGCCTGCATACGTATATGCTCATCTCTGTAAGGGCGTCGAAATTCATAGTATCCGGAAAAAGGACGGTCTATGACCTTTAAAGACAGAATATCGGATAATCCTTTCATGGATCAGTCACGAAGAACGCGGCCTGGGTTTTCAGCTTTACCGTGTACGAGTAGACCGTTAATAGTTAACTACATCAAGTATATGTAAAAAAAACTGCTCGAATTTTAATGCGGCACAGATTAAGAGCAGTATTTTTTCTTCAATCGCATTATGGACGCCGGAAGCGTCAAAACATAAAATACGATTTCATCAATCTAGGCCGTGCATACGGTAATGACAAATTTTGTAACATCCTAAGTTCTAACTATATTGTATGTTCGATGCCAGTGACAGATACCAATCGAGCTCCATAGTACTCCTACAACACCAACACCAAATCAAACAAAATAAGCATGTGGCAAAAAGTCTAAGCACAGTTATATAATCACAAGCGAGAGTCTCGAACCAACAAGCGTCTCGTTCGAGGCATGCGTTTTTTGCGTGGGCAGCTGCAGACCATTGGCTGGATATGTTCCACTTGTTGTTTCATTTGACGCAGACAAGCAGTGGTCGCATGTTCCCGTCGATGACGGTCTATGATGAGATCTCCAATCAAATCGTTCACCTTTATTATAACGTCCATTGAATCATCATCTTCCCAGTTGGAGGAGTCGTCCTTTGATGTACCTTGTCCCCATAGGGATGGCACCTCACCTCGTTCAAGGTCACTTGGTTCACTCGCATTGGGCCAGAGAAAGGCGGCGAAAATGGCACAGAGTAAGATAATCGCACCGTTTACTCCATGAAGAAAGTGGGTAACTGCCCATAGTATGCGAACTTGTGCCAAACCGTCCACCATGCCATGAGGCTTCATTTGCTCAAGAAACTGCCCAAGACCTTGGTAAAACAGGATGGATAACTGCTGCCAGAAGTTCTGGTTTTTGTGTTGGAACAATGCAGGATCTAATCCAATTTCCGAGAATTGAGGTGCAAGGAGCTCCAGTGTCTTGGACACACTGTAGTAGCTATTAGCCCCAATGGCGTAGCCGAGAAGAAAAACGCCGACAGGTATTCCGAGGTGTAAAGGAAAACCAACGGAAATTTTCTTCCCGGTTAGCAGTGCTATACTGTGCATGGCAGCATGAAACGTGGCAGCAGAATACCAGCTCACTCCCACACTCACGATACAAGTCGATACGTACAAGTTGTTTCTGTGGATATGCATGATTGCGTGGTACGGCCATCGCCACATACCTGAAAAACGCGAATGTACAGTGACGATGATGTAATTGATCTGACTGGCTCTAATCGTTTACATATTCTGCATTAAGGTACGCTACGCAAACGTTCTTTAATTAAGTGAATAAATATCTGTAGCAAAACTATGCAGTTACCACGGAGGATAATAAATTACGCGTTTTCGCTAGGAACAGAAAAGGTTTACTCATCAGGAAATGTGTTCTGTACATGCCTGCAAGAGCGAGAACTGCCGTTATCCCTCCTATAATAAATGTAAAGCGTCCAAGGATGGCCAGTCCGTGCACTCCCGCCAAAGACATACTGATGAGCTCGGTATAATGTAACTCGGCCAAACTGGTCGAACAAACAAAAGCTATGACAATGTGCTGAAATAAAGTACTGGCACTGCGAAAAGACCAGTAACAAGTTCCTCGAGTAAGGATTTCGGTAAATCGATGCGGCTCGCGCACGATCGCCCATGCGGCAGATTACTCATATCTCTACAGGTATAAAATATAAAATATACGATCTGCGTACCACGGGAGCAGCGCAATTAAGGTTTGCAAACGGCACAGTCTATACCTGTCATTTGTCAGCAATCGATTTACTGGTAGAGCATAGTCACTTCCGTCTGTACGAACATGTGCATGAACAGTTGTGAAATCCCGAGAAACACTCCCACTAATTGTAAGTAGCAACAAACGCCGGCTTTCTATGATGCGCTTATATTTGCTACCCAATGAAATAAATGGAAACTGAGATCATCAGCACTGGTAATCCATATCACCGTCTTTCGTTGTTGAACCTTGGAGCTGTTCGCCATGCGAATTAGCTCTCGACAACGGATATTGATTGATTGACATAGAAAAAAGGGGCGCATGTGCGCATGTGGTGTGTTAAAGGACGTGGTATATGCACTGACACGGAGAATGTTACGGTGAACATTCTGTATAACAGAAGCCGATGGGAAACCGGAAATCTGCATTGCTCAATCGGCATTACCATTTACAATCCTATATTCCTATACATATACATAATACATATACATTGACATAATTCCTATATTCCTAGACTTAGTTTAAACTTTGATTGACTCACAAAAGTGTCGTGATCAGATGTCGAAAAGCGAGGCGGACTCTTCGGCCCTATACGACGCTTCAACGTAATCGTTTTTCCTGCTCTCAGGAAATTGTGTTGTAGTGAAACTTGTTTGTCCAGAAAATACCAGTGTACTTTTTTAAATTACCACATTACTATTTATGATTCCTTGCTGTTTTTACAGTAATTCAGCGCTACTTGAGATGGACTGCTCGTCAGATCGGAAGTCAAATCGGAGGGTGTGGGACCTATGTCTGTTGATTTAACTACCAGTGTACTTGTACGGTTCTGTGGACTGAGACTTTATTGAAACAGGCAACGGTACCCAAGCCGCAAGTCTCACACTGACGAATTGACACCTGACACAAAAAGGCAACGAGTTTAACAAAACGCATTCCATCCGTGATTAGGCCGACGCTTTTTTAACACCCTGGATTCGGATGCGGTTTCTGTTGCAGTCAGCCACGTAAACTTGGTCGCCTTCACCTGGCTGCAAAACCATACAAATAGTATTAAATGTAAAAGTTTTATTATGCATATAACGACAAACACTCAGCGACATGTAAACCAACCCGTATAATTAATCCCAGTCCAGCTGACGGAGTCGGGCTGACATCAACGCTCCAGGTGTACTGATCCTGCAGCGGGAACACATTCACGCGGTCCTGCAAGCGCTGTTGGAGTTGGCCGACCGAGTTACCCACTTCATCGCAAGCGTTACGGCTGACGGCATCGGCGCTGGAAAAGGCGATGCTTCCGGCGTCCATTGTTGTCTGGTTATCAATCAGGCGTAACTCCGCGTGGACCAGAACGGCTCCGGCCAATAGAGCTAACAGGTACGTAAAGGCCATGCTGCTTAGAT
>JAQGAU010001678.1:0-18138 GCA_034698045.1 Paramacrobiotus richtersi | reverse complement strand
CTTACCGGGTACCTGAAGGCTCAGAATTTGGCGTTTACTTCTTCGACCGACGAACGAAGAGCATCTGCAATAGCATTGTTAGCGCAACAGTTACTATACAGGTGCAAATTAGCTAAAGGTCATTGATGAATTTCGGGAATGCGGAAATATCACTGTACTCTAAAGTAATGAGACGGCAGTTGTTAGCGACTGAACGGTCAGGCAGATACTTTTACTTGGGAGCCCGCAAGTCTGGGTGGGTCAAAACTTTCGTCCGGCGTTCTTCCGCGCTAATTAAGTCAAATTCCTCTACGGTCACTTCTTTCGGACACTTTTGACCGAACGTAACACAGTGTGCGAACTAGCTTCAGCTGGAACCAAGCAGAGAGATCCGGACACTTCGGCCGGAACGCGTTTAAAGGTATACGATAGTCTACGGGGCAGCTGGTTGCAAAACTATCCGAAAAAGCTCGTCGCTTAAATGGTTCTCGGTAGAAGATGATCACTGATGAAGCTCGCACTCAACTGTGTTCAGTCAAGAGTGCGCGGACCAACTACTTGTCTGGTCGGTTCTGGCAAAACAGTCCGGATGAACTGACCTTTGGACCGATCTACGTGCAGTGCGCGGAAGATTGGAGCAAAAAACGTTTTCCTGTCTCTTTGAACTCCGTTGTATTTGAATTATATTTCTAAGTTACTTTCTTAAAAACTTTCAATTACTGTAACTGAACGAAGCAGGGCGGTTTTGCCGCCCGGATAGTTCAGTCGGTCTCAACTACAATGCAGTTATTTCGTTCCAGTAACCCCTAAGATGTGGCGTTTGAATAATGTGGCGTTTGAGTCTGTTCTTTGACTCGTACGTTCCCTATTTCACTTGACCCCGGTAACACTGTCTCCCTGAACGGTAGTCTCCCGCCGGACCCGGAACAATGCCCTACGCTGATAATACTTCCGGGTCAAAGGGCTCCCCTTCCACAAGCGCTTTCCCGTTCTCTTTGTTAATCTCATCCGATATTTTCTTCCCCGGCCGGCAAAAGATATAAAAAGGCTGTTCCCGAAGGGAGACATTATTGCCGGCCTTGTCGACACGTCTGCCAAAAGGGACAATGCTGCCGGTAACTTTGCATAATATCTAGCCTACCCGAAACCAGGCGCTATGAAAACGTAATCCTCGTCCGAGTCTTGTTTGTTCCGAAATATGATTGTGGTCTTCTGCATGAAATCCTCCAAAGCGTCCCGCACAACTTGTTCGTCCTTTGGGCCTTGAAATTAATTTTGTAGGGTAAATTAATGCCATTCACAAGGCGGAGGAAGCCCTAAGCGAAGTAATCGCTGTACTCACGAAAAACATTGGAAAGAAGGTACGGGACAATCCTATCATCCCATCTGGCTGCGTCCGTTGTGTAGTAAATACGCTGCAAAATACACCTGGACATAATCAAATATTATGGCGATTCATCAGCTTAACCTGCTCTGGGCCCCAGCCTATGATATCCCCTTCCACAAGATCCGACGATACAGAAAGGTGTCCTACAGTTCCTGTTCAAACGTTGCCATAAGTGAACCAGTTATTCCATCTAATTTGGCTGAAAGCACTATTGCAGTAAAATCATTGAACAAATCTTTGAAACTCTACATTCACCGCTTATAACAATAATTTTTAATACGAGAAGCAGATTTTGCAACAAAACCGAAAGCCAGCGCTTGTGTGTCAAACTTACGGGGCCGTGTCTGAGCTTGCTCGAAAGTATCTGGGTCGATGATGATAGGGTACACCAGATTATCCGGTAAAAGGTTGCAGTTATATGAATTACACAGTTCATGATATTCAGCAGGAGAGTCGGCCGATGAACAACATATCTCTGAAAAAGGATCGTGAAACCAAAAGCGTGTGTATATACATTACAGTTGTACCTTTGCGATCCGGTATCATATTGATGCCACCTAGCAAGGCAAACGTTATAAGAATACACTGGTTAAAGCTGCGCATTGTGGGGCCAGTTTAAAGAAGCGAATATGAAGACGGTTCTGTATGGTTGCAATCCCAAGTTCGATAGCGTCTAAGTGCCAGAAGTCTGCGTTTTCATGCTGTTTACGTGGTGACAAGATATCACGCCCAAGGCTCCAATGAGCAGCGTTCCTCTCCCTGTAAATCGCTCTGCTGTAATGATTAAGCTGTCGTCTTGTAATTTACCCTTTTGATCTTACCGTCACACACCGTATTCTGCAACTTTAAAGCATCATAATTCTGAAAATGCTCGTATTACCGGCTTTTTACACAGAACTATAGATACGTTGACTTCGTTTTTTACTCCACTGACTCATAAAATGATGGGTAAAACAATAACGTCCGGAATTACTCTTTTCGATAGGGAACATGTTCTCTGTATCACGGCAGCAAGGCATGCTACAACAAAGCTAATTTGGCGTTCACTAAACGTTTACCGGGCCTCATGGCACTTTTACGGGTAATAAATTACACCACGAATATAATATATGCTTTGAGCGAATTGTGATACGTTAGTCGCTCGATACACTAAGAATTTGCTCAACAGCGCACAGCGATGACACATCCGGATATTCGACAAGCAGAAAGTACGGCCCGACTAAAGCGGACGGTACACCCCAATCCTTCAAGATACGCGGCCAGACGCAACCTGCTGTTGTGTGACAACGGGTCGGTATCACATTTTTTGTCGTCAAGACTCGCGATGAGTAGTGACGCGATAGCCGAAAATGACGCTGTTTCGATGCGTCGCTTTTATTGCAAGGTAGGTGAAGATAAAATTAATGCAGCCGTAATCATACCGCAAAAGTGCCAAAGCTATTTGTTTTGAAGATGCCGATGAGGCGATGACCATGTCACATACAAAAACAATTTAAAGTAAGTCCATTCACCTTGATTGATCACTGTTTCTCGTCTGCCCCTCAGCGAATCTCCAAACGAACCATATCTGACAAAATCGTGCATTAACAAAGATAAAGACAACGTTAGTACTTACTACTAAGTAATGCAACCGTGAAATTGTTAAGACGCTAACCATAAGGATGACCAATGGTTCAGAATTCGTTTTTAGTTTGCTGTTTACTGTTTGGACTGTACCCAGCTAAACAGAACTATCAGACATCCAACACCATGATCACCGGCTGATCACAGAAGCTGGATTATGACAAATGGCAGCCGATACTAAACGGCCCAAAAAAACAAATCAGTGTGAAAACCTGCAGAATCTACAAAGCGGAAAACATGGTCTCGCTACCATGGATTAGCGAATCACAACTACAAGGCTCCAGCACGTTCGGCCATCTGTCGGAGTTCGTCTCGAAACAGGCGACTGTAGGCGGTTCTGTTCCACCCAGTCAGGACCTGCACCTGAAAAGCGTCCCCAATGAATTCGTCGTTGCTTTCACTGAATTCCTCGTCCAAACCAAACGGCGCCGAACTCCCATTCCCTTTCAGCTTTTTAGCCGCAGGTGTTCGTCTCTTTGTCGGACTAACAATTCTCCGCCGATCCATCCCGCTGCCCGCACCGGCTGCGTCGATTCAACTCTTTGACTGCGACCGGCTAAGATGACACGCACAACTGCATATCACACCGCTAGAAAACCACAAGGACTTGAATAAACCGACAGTGTAATCGGGACATGAAGAAACCGGCCTGGATACCGGTATGCAAAACCGTTTCGATGCCGCTTTTCACTTGGACTTCGTCGACGGTGGCCGTAGTACCACTTGTTTTCGGTAGAGGTGCGTTTGTTCCGCGACTAACGAAGAGGAGCACCGTGCGCAACGAGGTCGTTCCCTGCTTCATGTTGGCCTTGATAACTCTGATGATGGGCGGATCTTTCGCACTGTACGCGTTAATGGCTTCCGGTTGATGCACATAGCCCTGTGTTTCAAGAAGGACACGTGACAAGAGCTTGATCCACGGCCCGTTCCATGATGTTCGCATCGCGTGGGAGTCCTTGAACTGGGAGAAATGACCCATTAATACGGCCTGGACTATTAACACTGGAGTCGGCTTAAGGCGCGTTCTGGAAAAAGCAGTTTAAACAAATCAGCGCAAAGTTATCATCGGATGATATGCCCTTTCGTTTTTTTCCGTCAGCCCAAAACTTTCGACAAGGAAAACAGACAGCGAACAATTTGCCAATTAATTCCCAAATCTGACAGAATTCAACTAGCGAGAAGAGGCCATTTAGTGGATCCTTCGCAAAAGTAACCGATTTCTAAATTATATCCATAGAACCTGTCAGGATTGTCATCCGCACAAAGAGGAAAGTCGTGATCGATTACCGCCGACAGTTGCCGCAGACGATGGAACAACGCGCCATCATCGATATCGATCCATGTGGGGCTCAGATCGTGCCTCGATTTCGTACCCGTCTCTCTGGATGCCAAAAGTCCACCAAAACCCAAAGAATCCCAATCCCATCCAGTAAATCCACTCCGGTTGATTTTCGTTCCAGGATCCTTTCCCCCAAAACTGAGCAGCCACCTTTCACTATGGCGCTGAAGCTGGGGAACCACGCCCTGCTGGCTGGTTCATTGCTGCCGAAGATGATCAAAACGCTGCGCAGCTTCACGGGATGCTGGGAGACCATCCGGTGCACCTCCAGGTAAGGATGAGGGAAGCCCTCGGCGCACATCCCTTCCAGTTTCGGGATGACAATGTAGCCCGGGATAAGGGGAGGGCGCAGCGGATGATGTTGAGGTAGGGTCCGAACCAATCATTCAGTGTAGACTGATGCTGGTAGGATAGACTCGGTCGAACAACGCAAGCGCCCAGGTCAATGCTCGATCCCACGGGGAGCATTTGCGGTGGGCTGAAAACAGAAATTCGCTTAAGAATTTGGATTATCACAAATTTAACAATCATATAAAATCATTATGAAAATTATATAGAATTATTATAGTACTAAATAACTAAAACGAACTAACATAAAATTAATATTATTTTATTAATGCTATAAACAATTATACAAAATTTACCTTTATAAATAAAATTGTAAATATAGGAATCTGAATTGTATTATTGATTTATTACGGCGGTTTGGATAGGCTGCAAAAAGTGCTAATTTCAAAACAGCTACCAAAATCCAAACGCTTGCTGCGTACTCTGAAAACTGAGACGTACATAGGTTGGTAACCGTACGAAAATGCTATTAGCCAAGCAAAGGTTCCGGGCTACCGCTAAATTCGTTTAGGCGGCAAAAGCCCGTCTCCGTTTTTCCCATTGGAACGACTTTTCCGGTCAACAAAGTGCTACGATCTATGCACGAGCCTTTTCTTGCAGGCACTTGAAAAATCGCACAGTAATCAGAATACTAACAGGAAAACTGGAGATTTTACATGCCCGTGTCAGAACGTCTGCGTGACATCGTGTGATATTGCTTACGCCTGAACAAATGTCAGAACTAAATATCACTTTGTCAAGGATTCGTTCATGTCCAAGGAGTCCTTGACGGTGTCGTATTTGCAGCGTTGCAGATTTCCGGTCATTCTTTATTCTTGTCTGCTCATAACAGTGCAAACGAATGCAAGAAAGGAGTATAAAGAGCTCGAATTACTGTGAACATAAATTATAGTGAAAATAAGAGTCTTCAACTTTCCTAATCTTTCCTTTGGCAACAATTTGAGCAAAACAGTATGTTGAATTTTGGTGTAGCTTCTTGCAAAAACGCCGCTGCTATGATCCTCACGGTTTGCGCTGTTTGTATGGTAAGTACTTACAGTCAGAAATTGTTATTTCATGAGCCAGAAGTGTCGCCAATGGTTTAAAATTTGTTTCTTATTCACTGTAAACTCTGTAAGTTGACATATACAGATACGGCGTCAGTATGCATAATATTATACCGCAATTATAAGCCTGATGCATGACAGACCACTGTTTCATTATGAGACATTATGAGTGTGGCATGACCATGTGCTTAATACGTTTCTTAACAAATTTGGAAGAAACTGTGGAAGCATGGTTTACCATAACTTAACCAGAAGCAGAATCTTGGTGCTTTTTGCCAACCAGTGCGAGATTTCTAGTTTTTACTGCAGTAGCAAAGTGACATCCAGAATCCATGTGTGGCTTGAGAGAGATGCAGTTTATGAAAGATTTTCCTCAATATGCTGTTTGCTGTCGCTATCTATCACTAGTTTTATTTTATTAACCGTTTTTCTCCTTCTCTCCCTTCGCAAGCTTTGTAATACATATGCCACTTCCGCTGCAGTCTCTTTAATGACTGCTTACGATCCGTTAAAAATTAAAACGTGCTCTGTTTAACTGGTTGTTGTTATAGATGACCTCCGTACCGGTTTCGTCGTTCGCTTTGACGGATTATACATTCGTCAGTTCTCCAAGATGCGGAAAGCTGGGTGACAAATGCTACATGAAGAGACCTTGCTGCTCGAATGAGCATACTTGCAGCAGTCCCGCTGCTGGCACTCTCGGCACATGTACTGTGAAAGGCAGCACAGGTGCACCGAGGCCTCCACCTGCAAAAGTACACCAAAAGGCATGCCCCACATGGCCGGAAACCTGTCCCAACGGAAGCAGATCTCCCAACCCCAACGAGGGTGACCTAGGAAACTACACAACCCCGCTTTGGCCCGACAATCATATTCCTTATCAGATGTCTAACAGGCTTGGTAAGTGATTGCTAGAATCTGTGTTTATTCTTTACGAGAACGTGTGTTGGTTCATTTCTATTAACTCTCGCAACCGCAAGCCACAAACTCATAAATAGCATTACTTACGGTACATATTGATCTGACTTATCGGCCTGGTGCAGGTTCGTAAAATGATATTCGTATGGCTTCTAATTGTTTATACAATACTTCGACTTGTTCCAACGTTAGTCAGGTTTGAGTTTATGCGTCCAAGACAAGCAGTAGACCGTGAGCGTGGCATCTTCGAAATCGCTTCTCTCTATTTGTAAATCAGTCGTTATATCTACAAGTAAAAAAACAGCGAAAAAAACAGCAGTACTCAGCATTAGTTCAGTGATTTTTCGTTAGCACCAGCACTAGAGAAACAGGAAAGCGATTATTCTAATTACAGAGCATTTCTTCGAAAGGCTTTTTTGCCACTAGGTACGATTATTACGGTAATTAACTAATGTGAACAAAGGAAATTAGAGTCGAATGTAGCCTGGATATCCGACTTCAAAACGATTGTAATTGTTACAAAAGAGCAGAAATTTGGATGATACTTTTTAGACGCACACTGCACACATCGTCAAAAAAGGTTTGCCATTCAAAGTGCGCACAGTGTAGACTACACAGTGCATTATCTTATGTGATTTTACATTAAAATCAGTACTGAAAACTTAGCAGGAAATATCTGTCAAAAAGTTTTGAAAAATTTCTGTCGTATGTCAAGTCTGTTGGTACCTGCAAGCAGATTTCGCATTAATTGGCGACAAACAACGGAAGCACAATCAGTTAGCCTGCCATCCCGGTTTCCGCGGTGAATAAAAATACAATGCCATCAAAATAACTATAAAAAAAGCCACTTCTGTGAGGAAAAGGCGCAGCGTTCTAATTATCCGTAAGCCAAACAGAAAATATGCGTAATAATGGTGATAGTGCGGCCAAGAACCCGATCGAATTGTCACTACGCAATAAGAAACGTTTCGTTGCTGCTGTGCTAACAGACATCCGGGTCATTACAGGTCATTACAGCCGGGTCATTACTGTGCTAACATGTTTCATTACAGGGATGCACCGTTGCACACTTGTAATACTTATTAACAATGTAACATTTTTTCTAATAACAGCGCCATGGCAGCAGACAAATATTAAGGTTGCGATGAAAGAAATTGTCGACAGAACGGCAGGATGCGTGACCTTCGCTCCGAAGGAAGCTTCGGATAAAGACTACGTTTTCTTCGAACTATCCAAAAGGTAAATTCCGCTAAAACATTCTGTTTAATTTTTCGACGGATATAAGTTTACATTCTGGGCGATTGGCAGGTGCTACGCCCCGACAGGAGGGGCAGATGGCGAACAACAAGTTGACTTCACTGCTGACTGTCTCAATCGTCAGGGCTATATTTTGCGAGCATTGATGCAAACCTTGGGATTTTACTTTGAAACCAGACGCACTGATCGAACATGCTATGTTGATATCGACTGGACTAACGTTATTGCACGTAAGGGACTCGGTGTTTCATAAGAAGGAATTCCCCACAAACACAATATATACAGTTAATTCGGAGGCAGTGTTTACAACTTCGCATGCTACGTTCAAAACAAACCTTTAAATATACTGTAAGCTTTGGTTTGTTTCGCATAGATCCCAGCTTCAGAGACCTGTTGGACACAAATCCGGTCGACATATATAAACTGCCGTACGATCCCGAGTCCGTATTGCATATTAATGGCGAGGAAGTTGCCAAAAACAAAAATAAGTGGGTCATACGTAACATATGGACGGGAAAGGATCTTAACAAGCCGAACGGAAAACTCAGCGAGATAGACGTTTGCAAAATTCGTAGGCGATACTTGTGCGATGCTTATTAAGTCAATCCTAACGATGTCTTTCAAGTGATGTCATGAAAAAATTCGCTTACGGTTGGTGTGTAAGTTGTTAACTTATTGCCTCTCTTGAGAACCATTGTGCGTGGATATTCGTTGTTCGTTGTATGTTTCTCGTGGTCGACGTTAGAAAACACTTTGCAATGAGTTTACAGGTCGAGCTGTGACTAGATATTTCTAACCGTAAATTTGTATTAAAACGTGTTACATCATCTAACAAAAATAGATTCTCCAGAAGTGATAAGCGGCGGATTCATAGCACCGCACTGCTTGCAGCGCCAAATATTCAGTGGTCTCTGTAAACGAAATAAGAGAATGGACACTAGCGCCGCACTATACAGTGGTGCTTTGCCAACTCAGGGCAACCGGTTTTAGCCCATCCCGTCGTTCCCCGTGAAGTCTGACACTTACTTTTCTAAAGCATCTCAGACGGCCATTCATTTTGTTATCGTTCGCAGTAAAAAGTTTGGTTTTATCACGTGGCCGAAATTTTTTATGAATTTTAAACTGAAGCAAACTAGCTGCGAAAACTTGTCTGACCCGTGCTTTTTGTGTTCTCAGAACTGGTAAAATAATAATTATTTTTATAAAAATGCAGAATGTATAGCTTTCTTTCATCTTACGTTCGTTCGAAATGGCCTTCTTTCGTCTTCTTGCGGGAAGCAAGAAAGACTCACTTCGATCTGCTATCCGTCTCCTGTGGGCGGGGGCACGAGCAACAGCGTCAAGCTTGACCAGTGGTTGGTTTGACCTTTGTCATGCAACCTGATGAGGTTGCACAGAGATGGTTTTGCAGTACAACCGTATAAGACGAACCCAAATGTCCGTCACAATTCCATGACGTTCACTAAGTATTGTGAAACACATTGGACCTTAAAGCTTTCGGTTATGTTTTCGTCGTTACAGCTTGCGACAATTTTCATACCAAAATTGGACAACGTTCGACCCCAAACTGGCGCCTCGCATACCCGTACCAATGCCGATTTTGGCAAGCCTTGGTCATACTCTATCTGTAAACTATCATGATGTTTCCAAAAACTTGCTCTTGCGTATGCCCGGGCGCTTGTTCTTCACATGTGTTTTAGCATAGGAGTCTATGGTAGATAAATTCGGTGGTGCGCCCCCTCGAGCGTGCGTTGTAAAATATAACTGTTCTGAGTTTTTTTAATGGAAAGCTTGTGTTCTATCCATTAAAGCATGCGAAGCGCTTGGATACATATTTCGGTAGTTTCTACAGTAATGTTTGTACGACGCATAAAAACGACCCCACCTCTACGTGTTCAAACTGGATTCTGCAGGGCCGGGTAACAGGGAACTGCTCCCTCTGGATCACGTTAGAATCGATAGAGGACAAAAAGTTGACCTAGAAATGGGCTGAAAACAAGCCACGAAGTTACGCAACAGAGGATGGGACAAGTTAAACACTTTTGCCCGGAGTTGGCAAAGCACCACTGTACACAGCGGTTCTAAAGAGCTTGAACAAAGCGACAGAAAACAGATCGTTATTGCTAATAATTCCCACCAAGAGGAAAGAAACGGTTCAACAATTTAACAGCGATTGTCTAATGATTGACCGTCCAAAAGTAGAAATGTGCGTGGAGTCACTAAAGGATTATAAGTGGCCTTAATGCGAATTGTTCACTAGGGTAATAATAGTAATGATAATAATAATGCGTTATTGTCTTTCCGCATCGGGACATGGTCCGCTCTTGGCATCGGACAAACAGAACATGACACAACAAGCTGGTAGTTACTTCATGACGTTAAACAAAATCTAAAGAAACAAACAAACAAAAATGCAAAGTTTACACTCATAACTTTTACGATGAATGCTTTCTGTTTCACGGAAAAGCGCTCCAGTCGATGTTCTCCAGAGCACTTCGGAAGTGCCCGGTGGTAAGCCTCAGCGGGCTGCACAAGCTGATTCCATAGCGAGATCAGGCCGAGGAGATGCGTTCCAAGTGCCGCCTGCACGGTTAGACCGCAAATTGACGTCGGGACTGGCTTTCTTCAAACGACGCAGTGCGAGACAGTCCCAATTCGATTCGGACAACCGTCCTTCGTAATCCGAAACATCGCTACCGAGACGAAGGGTTTTTAAGAAACGGTTCTGACAGTGTTCTAATTTTTCGCTGCACGTTTTCAAAACCGGATGCACCATCGAACTGCAATAATCAACCAGCGGGAGAACAAGGGATCTGAAAAGTGCTATTCTAGCACCCGAATGACCTTTGCGAAACAGATGACTGATATAACTGACTCGCTGGTTGCACTTTATGACAAAAGCGTCCGTATGAGCTTTACAAGTTAATTTGCGATCCAGATTTATACCCAGATACTTCACAACATTTAAAGCTGGAATCTGTACACAGCTTATACAGTATTGGTTTACATATGTGGGTGACCTTTTTTGGAAAAACAGACGTGCACAGACTTGGATGCATTTAAACATAACTGCTGATGTCAATGATTAACACACGTGACATCTTCCTGCGGGAGAACCTGGTCATGTTCATTTGCAAGCGGGCGAAATACTACAGTGTCATCTGCAAACACCAGAAGCTTACTGCCGTTCTTTACAGCGGCCAGTAGACTGCTAAATAAACAAATTAACAGATAAACAGCAATGGGCCTAGCACGGAACCTTGCGGGACACCGCTAGTAACCGCCGAAACTTCAGAAAATGATCCGTCAATCACAACACACTGCGTGCGATCCTTGAGATGATCCGAAATCAAATGCACAATTTGACTTGGAAAACCAATTTCTGTCAGTGAACAGACGATACTTTCATGCGTACATTTGTCAAAAGCTTTTGAGCAGTCTAAAAAGACAGCATCCACATCAACACTATTCGAAATGCAGTCGGTTAAAATTTTTGACACCAGAAACAGTTGTAATTCCGTTGATCTTTTATTTCTGTACGCAAAGTGCAAACTGGTGGTCAAGCAAAAGTTTTCGTTCTGCCAAAAAGTCCCGAATCCAGCTATCAATACTTCTTTCAAAAATTTTAAAAACTGGATCGAGGATAGAAATTAGTCTGTAACTTAAAGGTAAAGTTAGATTCGAGGACAACTTTGGTATTGGAGTAATGAATGACTTGTTCCAGCTGTTCGGAAACTTTCCTTGATTTTTTACGGGCGAAAAAAGTAATCTTAGTGGAAAAGCCTTACCGCCTCTCTAGAACGCGTCAAACTTGTTCATCATGCCAAAGTGCTCAGGATCGTAACAGACCAAACACTTTCAGACTGATAAACCACTTTCAGGTTGTAGAGTGACTAGAGTCTCAAAACCATCATGAATTCCTAACTAAGTTTCCGTACACCCTTGGCCTTCCCCATGCCAGTCAAATGTCAGTGTTGTTGTTTTTGAAAGCCGTTACAATCTCATGATAAATACCACTTAGAACAAACGTAATGCAGCATCTTCGTACAATTCGATCCATGTACATCCACTTGGCCGGTAAAATATGTCGCTTTCGCTGTGTCCGGCGGCGCAAAGCGGCTTACAAGTGTTGCCCAGGCACTGTTCGGAGTGACTGTCTGGCAGTTGGCCAAATAAACTTCTTCATCAGCGTCCAGTTTGGACCGAGCATTAGCTACCTCTGAGAACAGACCGTAGCCATCCGCAAAGCTGGCGAGCTGAGCTATCGTGGCATTTTTCGCTCGGCAGGACGCAAGGGCTGCGATAAACGTCGCCCTAATATGGAGATAACGGTGTAGTACTTGGGCGGATTACAAAAGTTGAGTCCTTTCATTGTGAGTTGTCTTCAGTCAGGTCAGATTCTGACCATTCATCATACCCCCCAAATGGCTTTAATCATCCAATCTTTTAGGCAATAAAAATCTATCGTAATACTAACCAAAAAATTGATCCTCTTTAAGAAGCTCCCGAAAGTAGCCCTGGATAAATGCGCCCCATTCTCAAAGTTCCAAAGCTGAGATCTACTAGATTTTCAACACAGACTTTTTCAAGATATTTAGCGGTTCCGACACGGTAGTTAAAATCGTACTAAGGACTCCATTAAAAAGTGGCTGTTGAAAATAGTACTGTACCTTGTCGTGTTTTCCGCAAGGAAGGAAAAGAAGTAACACTTGCCCCTGTATTCCCAATCAGCCCATCCGTCAGCTGTGGCACATGGACCTAGGCAACATTCTCGATATGCTTTGAACAAAGAGCTGATAAATTTATTTTTTAAATGTGAGCAACATCAGGTTCACCTGGCAATGGGTATGCCAACTTGACTTTCTCTATGTCCGTGGTGCTGAGCCTGATTCGCTGGCCCATTCGAAGAGCATTGGCGCTGTTTTTGTACTTTTCTTTTGGACGAATAGTCCATTCCTTTTGATCGGCAGCAAAGTCGTACATTCCGTAATGCATAATGGAACCAAAGTCATATGGTTTGTCAAACGCCATATAGGTTGGATCGGTATAGCTTTGGAAATGGGTGCGCTGATCTTTTGATTGTGAATACCGTTTGGTTACGAATCTCATCATAATCAGTTAAGAAGTATAACATTTTACTTGCCTCCAGGAATATTCTGCCAGTTTATGTCCACATAATCATCGCGATCGGTACGGGATTGTTCATGGTCAAAACCTACAACAATAGTTTTTCTTGTACCGTGAACAGGTTGGCCCGGCCCAAGCGTATCGTCACGCATGAAAACTGCGCAGTGGTGTGCGCCACCCTTAGAAACCGCGATGCATTTCTTGCACCTCACTGCACAGATCAGCAGAGTCGTAGCACGCAGTGGGGCATTTCATCGCTGTTTCAAGGGTGGTCGCTATCTGTCGCCGTCCTCGTAACAAAACAAACCAATGGCATGCATCAGTTGGTGATGAATAAGGCCTCGTTCCATACATCCTAGTTAAAGCATTCAGCGATCAAGCACAGCTGATGACATCGTTCAGAAAAGGTTCTTACCGGGTACCTGAAGGCTCAGAATTTGGCGCTTACTTCTTCTACCGACGAACGAAGAGCATCTGCAATAGCATTGTTAGCGCAACAGTTACTATACAGGTGCAAATTAGCTAAAGGTCATTGATGAATTTCGGGAATGCGGAAATATCACTGTACTCTAAAGTAATGAGACGGCAGTTGTTAGCGACTGAACGGTCAGGCAGATACTTTTACTTGGGAGCCCGCAAGTCTGGGTGGGTCAAAACTTTCGTCCGGCGTTCTTCCGCGCTAATTAAGTCAAATTCCTCTACGGTCACTTCTTTCGGACACTTTTGACCGAACGTAACACACTGTGCGAACTAGCTTCAGTTGGAACCAAGTAGAGAGATCCAGACACTTCGACCGGAGCGCGTTTAAAGCTATACGATAGTCTACGGGGCAGCTGGTGGCAAAACTATCCGAAAAAGCTCGTCGTATAAATGGTTCTCGGCAGAAGATGATCATCACTGATGAAGCTCGCACTCAACTGTGTTCAGTCAAGAGTGCTCGGACCAAATACTTGTCTGGTCGGTTCTGGCAAAACAGTCCGGATGAACTGACCTTTCGACCGATTTACGTGCAGTGCGCGGAAGATTGGAGCAAAAAACGTTTTCCTGTCTCTTTGAACTCCGTTGTATTTGAATTATATTGTTAAGTCACTTTCGTAAAAACTTTCAACTTTAACTGAACGAAGCAAGGCGGTTTTTCTGCCCGGATAGTTCAGTCGGTCACAACTACAATTGCAGTTATTTCGTTCCGGTAACCCGTAAGATTGTGAATAATGTGGCGTTTGAGTTTGTTCCTTGACTCGTAAGTTTCCCATTTCACATGAGCCCGGTAACAATGTCTCCCTGAACAGTAGTCTCCCGCCGGACCCGGAACAAATGCCTTGGGTGGATATTACGTCCGGGTCAAAGGGCTCCCCATCCAAAAGCGCTCTCCCGTTCTCTTGGTCGATCTCATCCGGTACTTTCTTCCACGGCCGGCAAAAGATATAAAAAGGCTGTTCCCGAAGGGAGACATTATTGCCGGCCTTGTGCGACACGTCTGCCAAAGAGGACAATGCTGCCGGTAACTTTGCATAATATCTAGCCTACCCGAAACCAGGCGCTATGAAAACGTAGTCCTCGTCCGAGTCTTGTTTTTCCCGAAATATGATTGTGGTCTTCTGCATGAAATCCTGCAACGCGTCCCGCACAACTTGTTTGTCCTTTGGGCCTTTGAAATTAATTTTGCAGGTTAAATCAATGCCGTTCACAAGGCCGTGGAAGCCCTAATCAAAGTCATCGCTCTACTCACGAAAAACATCGGAAAGAAGGTACGGGACAATCCTATCATCCCATCTGGCTGCGTCCGTTGTGTAGTAAATACGCTGCAAAATACACCTGGGCATATTAAATCAAACATTTTGGCGATTTAACGAACTTAACCTGCTCTGGGTCCCAGCCTATGATATCCCCTTCCACAAGATCCGACGATACAGAAAGGTGTCCTGCAGTTCCTGTGCAAACTTTGTCATAAGTACTGCAAGCCCACAAATTATTCCACTCGTCTCACACAAAGCATTAGGTATTGCTTTGAATATCATAATCTTGGATTCTCTACATCCACCGCTAGTTTTTAATACGATAAGCCCATTTTACAATAATACCGAGAGATCATGATAGCGCTTGTGTGGTGCACTTACGGGGCCGTGTCTGAGCTTGCTCGAAAGTCTCCGGGTCGATGATGATAGGGTAAACCAAATTATCCGGTAAAAGGTCGCAGTTGTATGCATTGCACAATTCATAGTAGTCAACTGGAGAGTCGGTTGGTGAACAACATATCTCTGAAAAATGATCGTGACACCATAAGTGTGTGTCGGTATGTAGCATTTTACAGTCTTACCTTTGCGATCCGGTAGCATATTGATGCTACCTAGCAAGGCCAACGTCATGAGAATGGACTGCTTCAAGCTGCGCATTGTGGGGATGTTTAAAGAAACGAATATAAAAAAAAGGTTCTGTATGGTTGCAGCCCCAAGTTCGATTTCGTCTAATTGCCAGAAGTCTGTGATTTAATGCTGTTTACGTGGTGGTATAAAATCACCTCAAGGCTCTAACGAGAAGCGTCGTTCTCCGTCTAAATCTCTCTGCTGTAATGATTAAACTGTCGTCCTGTAAGTTATTTACTGATCGTCGGCGATCGTCGCTGCCGTATTCTGCATCGTCAAAACATCATAATTGGGAAAGTACTCGCATTACCGGATTTTACACCGAACCATAGATGCGTTTATTTCGGTTACAATTATACACCGCTGACTCATAAAATGATGGATAGAATACTCACGTCCGGAATTACTCTTTTTGATAGGAAACGTGTTCTCTGTATCACGGCAGCAAGGCATGCTACAACAGAGCTAATTTGGTGTTCACTAAAGGTTTACCGGGCCTCATGGCACTTTTGCAGGTAATAAATTACATCACTAATATATATATGCTTTGAGCGAATTGTGTATACGGTAGTCGCTCGATACACTAAGAATTTATTCAGCACCACACAGCGATGACACATCCCGATATCCGAAAGTACTGAACGACCAAGCGGGCGGTACACAACAATCACCATACCTCCGGGAGACCTGGCCAGACTCAACTTCCTGTAGCGTGACACCCGATCACATGTCTTGTCGTCAAGTCTTGCGATGAGTGGTGACGGAGTTGCTAAAAATGTCGTTGCTTCGATGCGGCATTTTAAATCCAGTCAGGGGAAAATAAATCCAGTCATAATCATACCGCAAAAGTGCCGAAGCTATTGGTTTTGAAGATGCCGATGACCGTGTCACATACAAAAACAATTCAAAGTAAGTCCATTCAACTTGATTCATCGCTCTTTCTCGTCTGCCCCTCAGCGAATCTCCAAACGAACCATTAACCATATCTGACAAAATTTTACATTAAAAATGATAACGACAACGTTAATGCTTAGTACTAAGTAATGCAAACGTGAAATTATTAAGACGCTAACCATAAGGATGACCACTGGTTCAGAATTCGTTTTTCGTTTGCGCTATTTGGATTGTACCCCACAGGAAACAGTCAGACATCCAGCACCGTGAGGCATGATCGCCGGCTGATCAACATCCCAGAAGCTGGATTATGACAACTGACAGCCGATACTAGACGGACAAGAAGCAAATCAATATGAAAAAACTACAAAGAGGAAAACATGGCCTCGCTACCATGGAATTGAATAACAAGGCTCGAGCACGTTCGGCCATCCGTCGGAGTCCACCTCGAAACGGGCGACTGCAGGCGGTTCTGCTCCACCCAGTCAGGACCTTCACCTCAAAAGCGTCTTCGACGAATTCGTCGTTGCTCTCACTGAATTTCTCGTGCAAACCAAACGGCACCGAACTCCCATTTCCCTTGCGCTTATTAGCCGCTGGTGGTCGTTTCTCTGTCGGGATGACAACCCCGCCGATCCATCCCGCACCGGCTGCATGGCTTCAACAAACCTACGATTACACAACTACACATCCCACCATCATGTAGAGAAAGAGTTCGATAGACCGGTAATATGATCAGGACATGAAGAAATCGGCCCGAATACGGTATGCCACAACCATTTCAATGCCGGTGTTCACTTCGACTTCGTCGATGGTGGCCGTCGTGCCACTTGTCTTCGGTGGAGGTGCTTTTGTTCCGCGACTAACGAAGAGGAGGACGCTGCGCTACGAGGTCGTTACCTGCTTGATGTTGGCCTTCGTAACTCTGATGATGGGTGGATCCTTCGCACTGTACGCATTAACGGCTTCCGGTTGCAGCATATAGCCCTGTCTTCCAGGAAGGACACGTGACAGCAGTTCGATCCACAGCCCGTTCGATGATTTCCGCGTTGCGTGCGAGTCCTTGTTCTGGGAGAAATGACTCACTGACGCGGCCTGGACCATTAATACTGGAGTCGGCTTCGGGGGCATTCTGAAAAAAACCATTAAACAAATCAGCGCAAAGTTATCATCAGATGATATGCACTTTCGCAGTTTTCCGTCAGCCCAAAACTTCGCTAATGAAAACATACATCAAACAATTTGACAATTAATTTCCACATCTGCAGAATGCAACTAGCGAGAAAGGACCATTTAGTGAATCCTTCGCAAAAGTCACCAATCTCTAAATTATATCCATAGAACCTGTCAGGATTGTCATCCGCACAAAGAGGAAGTCTTGATCGATTGCCGCCGACAGCTGCCGCAGACGATGGAACGACGCGCCATCATCGACATCGATCCATGTCCGGAGCTCAGATCGTACCTCGATTTCGTAGCCGTCTCTCTGGATGCCAAAAGTCCACCAAACCCAAAGAATCCCATCCAGTTCCAGGATCCTTGTCCCCAAAACCGAGCATCCACCTTTGACAATGGCGTTGAAGCTGGGGAACCACGCTCTGCTGGCTGGTTCGTTGATGCCGAAGCTGATCAGAACACTACGAAGCTGCACGGGACGTTGGGGCTCCGGCGGACTTCCAGGTTAGGATAAGGGATGACATCGGCGCACATCCGTTCCAGTTTCGGGATGACAATGCAGCCCCGGAATAAGGGAGTGCGCGGCGGATGATGTTGAGGTAGGGTCCGAACCACTCGTTCAGTGTAGACTGATGCTGGTAGGATAGATTAATCAGAACAACGCAAGCGCACTCGTCAGTG
>JAQGAU010001677.1:0-18139 GCA_034698045.1 Paramacrobiotus richtersi | reverse complement strand
CGTAAACAGCCAAAATACATTGGCAATAAATTTTCACTAAATAAACAACATTTTTCCACTAAAAGCAAACAAAATATCTTCATACTCATCAGCCATGTTGTAATACATTCCCGCTCAAGTGGAGACAAAAGAGTACCAGCGGGGTAACGCATTAGTAACAAATTCTGTATGGCGTCGCACTAAATAAAAAATGAAATACATTTCCAACAAGAAATCGATGAACTTCTGCTTTATTTGCTTACGAAAACTCGCTGTTTTTATCAAAATTTTGTCACCAGTTGGAAGTTTTTTACATGGGTTCTCCTAACTTATCCCTTTTCATGACATAAAGCGTACTAACATATTACACCAATATTATAATGGATCAATTGCAGAGACCGGAGGATGTACCTAGTTCCCGTCGGATCTCGTTTGGGTGGCACTTACTGCTACATAATCAGCTGAGCAGTAGATGAATGCGCAACAACCAAGTTATTACATAGTTGTATGCGTTAAAAATTCACATGAATTCCACTTTAAAATACTTCCGATTTCACTGTTCAAAGGATAGTTCAGTTCGAACATATGGTAACATACATCCTCCGCATGGCCGACAGATTCTTCCGTCAGGAACAGCGTGGGCTACAAAATCATAGCGCATCTGCACGGTCATGATCACATTAATTATATAACATATTTAAGTACTAGTAGTATTACATAAGTCTGACCCACACATGCTTGTTGTTTGGTTCCTTTATCTATGATTTTACTGGCAGGTATCGGGTAATTTCAATAATTTTCTTGAACAAATTGATCGAAAAAATGCCTACTGTGAGTTTCATGGTGGACATACCTCCTTAACCGCAGATGTCATCTTTACAATGGTAATTGTCTGACGTTCTGTTTTGTTGCACGCATTCCGGTAATCGTCACCGTTGCTGTAGATCAGGTACAGCGTATCGCCTAGAAGAACAATTACAGTACCAAGATAGTGATACCAAAATAATTTCGCTCGATAAAAAAAAAGATAGTGATACTGATCATGATGATGCACAAAGAGTGAAGTTGGTATAACGCTCACCGAATGCAGAAATCATGACATTGCTTTCGTTCATTCGTCCGAGCCTTCTGGTCATCCGGCCTGAATCTCTTTCATCGAAAGCTGAATGATCGTTAGTTTTTTTGTCGTCCGGGCAGATCTTTATGGTATACGTTCTGTCCCTTATCTGCACTTCGATTCTGCAAGAGCCCATACTCAGACAGCAAAAGTGAAAAACACCCGTAAAATCTAAAACCCGGAATCATAAGCCTGAAAGGTCACGGCACTTCTGACCAGTTACAACCAGAAAAGGCGGTTGAAACAAACACGCATCGATCCACCTTTTCACTTTAATAATATCAGTTACATACCACCTAGTATGATACCTCCCGTACGCGTCATTCTGCAATGGATCAAAGCTACCACTATCCCGCTTGGAAACTTACGGGTGATTTCGGAATTCCTTCGGCAAGCTGTTCAGTTGGTTGAGCAGGTTTTGTCCTCGATCGCCATTCTTTTTATCATTCTGAATTAGGTTAGGGTTGAGAGTACACTGTCCGGATACTTCTCCCATGAAATTAACCAAAACCGTGCAAGACAACCAGCAAACCAAGACATGTAGAGGGATACGATTCATGGTCAAGAGAAGTTCAGGAAAGAAACAAAAGACCTCTTTAAAGTGACCGTGCAGTGCACACCACTCAGTATTTAATGAACCGCGTAGTCGAGCTGTAGAAAACTGGTATGCCGTGGATTTGCAGTCTGTGACTCTCGCATTTTCACCATCGTATTAATACACGGAAAAATGTATTACCTGCTGATATCATCCAGCAAAAACATGCAAAGAATACAACGGCAGCAGAAAATATCACGCAACGGTCACGTCAATTGCCGTGTGTATCGAGGGGCTTGCCTTAGGCTGTTGTTCTAGGTACCCGTACCGCTAGAAGCCACATAATTTGATCACCGTAGTCCCGCGATTGATTAGCGATTTTCAGAGATTAAAAGTAGAATCGTTCTTGGTCAAGTTTGTTGCTGACATCAGTACGATGAAACGCAAAAATTATCAAATTAAAAAATTATAGTTCAAGGTTTTACTGTGAAATAGTCGTGACGTTGTCGCTGAATGTGGCTGGCTGTTCTGATCAGATAAGGACATCAAAAGCCATGGCAGACACACCGCTTCTGGCGTCATTTCCGGGGAACTTTGGGCAATATACATACGTGAATTCTAACGGAGACTAGGTTTGCCGGCGTGTTTGTTACCACTACTGGTAGTAATTCATCTCTTTCTGTTTCATCGGCTCTACCACGTACAATCCGCCGAGCTGTGACCGTACGATCGGCGGTGACCTTGTACGATCCAGTAATGCGGTGCTTATTGGTTGCGTTGCGGGTTTACGCCCGGCGACAGGAAGAGCTTTTACTTGGATACCAATCAACTGAAGCGAAGGTCCTCTATACTTAACTGAAATAAAGTTCGATCAACCGCCAATTATACAACCCCATGACACAGGCTGGCCACTTTACATTGGCGGAAACGAGGAGAGTCAGGAGACTGTTGCTGCAGCTGTGGAGTGTTGGAAGGAGACAAGTGAATGTAGTGAAGTGGCTGCATAACTGGCGAGAGTTCATCAATGCGTATGAGATAACGCGGTATTCGAGAGGGATGTCCGTTCATTATGGGAGACAGCTTCCTTCTTCCATCTGCAAGAAGGCCGAAGCTCGGCTGCATGCTGAGAGCATTTAGTTGACAACTTAGTTCGAAATATGCTGGAGGATTGTTGAATGCACTGCCATCAGATTTATTCGGGAACTTGCTTGATGATCAACGTTTTTGCATCGGTGTCGGAATGTAGCTACGTACCAAGTTGGTCGAACAGCATACGTGCACTAATTGTGGGAAAGTTGTTGTAAAGGATGGTTTGCACGGATTATCGTGTAGAAAAGCCAGCGCCTTATGGAAACAAAGGCATATAGGGGTGAATGACGTCACATTGCGGTCACTATGTAATGCGGGTGTGGAGGCCTATCCAGAGCCGGCTGGTTTTGGTTGGGAGGATGGGAAACGGCCAGATGGGGCTATGGGAAACGGCGGATGAGGTGGTTTAGGGGGCAACCTTTGGTGTGGGATGTAACTATTCGGGATACGGTGTGTGACACGTACATTAACGCCACCTCTAGATGCGCTGGAGCTGCAGCGGAAAAGGCGGCTGTGGCCAAACACACCATTATCGTACTATTTTGGATCGATGTGTTTTTGTCCCGCTTGCCTGCGAGTCTTTTTGGGTTTGGTGCGAGTCTGCAGGTGTTTTGTATAAGGAAATCGGCAAAAGGTTGTTTTTGATAACACGTGAAAGCAGATCCACTTGTTTTTTGTTTCAGCGTTTAAGCATGGAACTTATGCGCGGCAATGTTTGTTTGATTTTGGCTACTGTTCCCTCGCGTGCTAACTGGGGCAAATTTTTTATTTGATGTTTGGAAATTTAATTGTGTCAACATTGTTTCTGAGCTTTTGCCGAATAAAAGTAGCGAAAGATGTCGCCCGCCTGGGTTTGTTGCTGGCGGACGACGATAGAATGGCGACCGATCATTCGACAAATTAAGTTCAAATAGACTGAGATGCGGGTTCACACTATATCTGTACTTTCCTTTTCAGTTTTTGCGCCTTTGCGGCATTCCCAGTTGTAGTGTTGCTCATGAAATTATGTGAAATTGTGCGAAAGTAGCGCTTTTAGCGGCGAGAGCAGCGGTTTAGCTGCGCTGTTTGGACTGTAGCGATAGATCCAGTATATTTAATTTATTGTACAATTTGTATTGTGTTTATTTCGTAACCGGACAAACCCCGTTATTGGACATACATACCAAGTCTGATGCATACTACAATATTCACAAGAAATCCCTGATCTAAAAATCCCAAAACTATGGGAAAAGAGATCGCTAGGCAAGTGCTGATACAGTAATCGTAACCGTCGACTAAAACTCGTTCTCCGGCTGCTGTTCTGCAGTTCGCCGTTATACTGTACTTTTAATAGGTGCACTTGTCGTTGCAATGCCCTCGTATCATGATAGTAGAGTATGGGTTCTGTTTGTGCTGTACAGAAAGCGCGCCGGAATAGGTATACCGATATTTAATCCTAACTTGGCAGTTATCCAGGTCCTCTAGATCTTTAAGTTCATCGGATAAATGCAAGCGCACTAACAGATAGTATCAACATAATGGAACTAGCGGCGGATGTCGCACTAGCGGATTTCTTTTGGGCGGCAGCTACTGGTGCATTAATTGTAGCAGTAGAAGATGAATGCGTAACAACCGAGCTATTATTAGTTGACGGAACTGGGACTTCGGTGCGAACAGAGGTCGGAGTGACCGGAGTAGTAGACTGTAATAATTCACAGTAATCCTTGTTCAGACTGCTCCCAATTTCACTGTTCACAGGATAGTACAGCTCGAACACGTAGTAACAAAAATCCTCCCCATTGCCGACAGATTCCTCCGTGAGGAACAGCGTGGGCTACGAAATCATACCACAGTGGCAAGTTGACACATGTATACGTATATACGTATATGCGGCACAATAATCTTATTACGAAAATATGCTGATTTTTAGAGTCATAGTTCATATACGAATAACTGCATATTAAAATGAAAATCAGTTTCTTGAATATATATTAACGAAGCAGCGCTTACTGTGATTTCGTGGTAAACATACGTGTATTGTACTGCACCTCTTTAACCGCAGATGTAATCCGTATACTGGTAATTGTGCGACGTTCGGTTTTGTTGCACGCATTTCGGTACTCGTCGCCGTTAGTGTAGATCAGATATAGCGTATCGCCTAGAATCATAACTCCGGTACCAGTGAACGTCCGAAATGCGTTCAGTTTTGGACGAATTGGATCATAATTACTGTATGTATATGTAATAATAATGCGACCGTTGTTAATAATTTATACAACAAAGATCACACAACGCTCACCAAATGCAGTCATCATGACATCGCTTTCATTCATTCGTCCGAGACTTCTGGAAAATCGTGATTCCCTTTCGTCGAAAGCTGAGTGATCGCTAATTTCGTTGTCCTCTGGGCAAATCTTTATCGTATACGTTCTATCCTTTACATGCGCTTCGATACTGCAGGATACGAAATCTTAACAGCTAAAGTAAACAAGTACCCACAAATATCCAAAAATTTAAAGGTCACGAGCAGTTTTCTGATCAGTCAAGATTAAAAAATGTGCGGAGCTGAAGCGAAATTGCGAATACACATTAATATATCTATCTTTCAATCGAGTAACATAGTTTGTGTTCCTTATTATAATACATTATACGATGGTACGTAACCAACCACGAACTAGCTTAATTAACCGTTAATCCGCAATGGTTAAAAACAATTACGATCCCGCATGGACACTTACGGGTGATTTCGAAACTCCTTGGTTAAGCTGTTTAGTTTGTTCAGCAAGTTTTGTCGTCGATCTCCATTCTTTTTATCATCCATAATTAGGTTAGGGTTAAGAGAACACTGTCCGTGTACTTCTGAGTACTGACTGAGGATCGTAAAAAACAGCAAACCGACCAAGACATTTTCAGAGATTAGACTCATGGTAAAGAGAAGTTCCGCAAAACAAGAAGGAACATGCAAAATATAACCGTTTACTACTTAAATGTATGCCGGATATGGCTTACAACAAGGCAACAAAATCGCTATTTTAAAAAATCCGCAGTTGAATTTGCAATGACATAGTCTGCCTTACGTGTTTTCACGAACGTTTAGACACACTGATCGAAGTAACCTGCGAAAACCATCCAGCGAAAACACAGAAAGACCACGAACGCAGCAGAAATATCACGCAATGGTCGCGTTGATTGCATGCATATGTGTTTATCGTTGGCTACAATGTTAGCCCCAAGCTGTTGTTCAACTTACCGGTAAAAAAGCAGTGATTACCGCGATGTTGAGTTTGAACACGAGCTGATCAGTAATTTTCAGAAATTAGATGCAGAACCGATTTACCATACATCGTTCTTTGTCAGGTGACTCAGGTTCGTTGCTGCTATTAGAAGGAGACTACGGAGATATGGAAAATTATCAAGGATAGTACAGTCGAATGCGCTGGCTTTGAAAAGGGTCGTGACGTATCGTGGCCAAGGGCCAAAAAAGGGCCATCGTGGTTAGATGGTCAAGTGAAAAACCACAACAAGTACACCGCAATTCTGGCGTCATTTCCGTTGGAATTTGTACCATACACGAACTGCAACGGAAATGACGACGGTTTAACGTGATGCATGTTGCCAATTATTATTCTCTCTTTCTCTTTCACCGCTGTACAAAGCGCAAGACGGCGAGCTTTGCGGTGAAATGAATGCAAAGATACAAAGACACTGCAGTTCGGTGGGTCTTGTGCGTGGTTACACCAGATGGTTCGGTGTTTTCTGCGAGCTTAGAGTCGAATTTACCTGGCACGCTTTGCTTGATCGACTGGCTAAGCAGTTCACTGTGAATTTATGCTAAGTGAATACCCACAGACGACGTGTGTTTCGACGCAGGCTGTAGAATATGTCAGATTTGTACGGAACACTGAATATTGCACCCTTTCCCCTTGCAGAAAAAGTCTGCGTCAGAGTATGGGAATAAGCGGAACTGCTGAAGTTAGTGAACGAAAACGGAAGCTTCTCTGCACACGCAGCGCATACCTACTCAGTCATCTTTATTGCGAAAAATAATCGAAGGGCAGTACTGTTTAGAGAACTAGATATTAATGAATAAACATGAACAGTAGATGATACATGCAGTGAACTTGCAGCCGCGCGAACTATTCACCACAACGTTACAGCGGACAGGTTTGTGAATTATTGACTTGTACTAGTGCAATGTGATCAGTGTCTGTTCCAGAAACAATTTGTCGATAATCCATCACTTTGCGTTCCAGGCTAATCGTAATTAGTAATTCAATAGCTATAAAGTTACTGAATTCAGCAACTTTTAAAGTATATTAGCAGACAGCATATTGTGGAGCCTATACCCAAGGCCTCAGCGAAAGCATTTCTGTACGGCACCATCCAATCTCCATACGATACATTGTATGTATTGGTGAGAAAAGGCAAAGAAGTGCAAAAAACCTGCTCGGCCGCATCGACTTGTAGTTTTGAATTCAGAAGCATCTTCCCCGGTCAAGTACCGCCAAATCTGTGACCTACAGTCGTGACCACACCGGTAAAGAGCCCGAAATGACCGCAACGGCTAAACACATAGCGATGTTCGCCAGAATAATGCGTCGCCATCGACAGTGCCGGGCTCGTTCCAGTTTACTCTGGAAGAAAAACAGAATCGGTCAAATCCATGGCTGCACAAGCGCGCACGTTTTTCTGTTATTTTCCCTGCACCCAGGAAAGGGAAACCAGAACAACTGGTAATTGATCTCAAAATGGTAAAAAACGCTCAAAACAATGATGTGAAACTTAATAAACAGTAAAATGACTCAAATCCAATTAGCGCTTAATGGCTGAATGGCACACACTTAATTGCCGGATCAAGTCCCTATGTGGCTTGGCAAATGTGCTCTAGCACGTTTGCAACATTGGTTTTTAGGCCGATTCAAAAGCGGCAGTTCAAAGTTACTCTTATTATGAGTCTAGTATACGATTTGCATTTGCATGAAAATGGTCAGTTAGAGTTGGCATAATTACCAGGATTTGCTGGATACCGTTTCCCGTTGCAGGGAGGTAAAGTTCTGTCCCCATTTCGCCATATCCACCGCTCTCTCGCGATACAGTGCTTCGTTGGATGTTTTTCCACAACTCTTGGATCAGTTTACCCTGTTAAAGCCGACCGTTTCATCAGTGTTCCGTGATATGTATTCCATGTAATATGTTACAAGTGCCGCTTGAAGGACAGTGTTTTAATAACAGTGGTGCTGCATTAAGTGCGGTCAAACTTCCCTGAGCCCCTCCAACTTGTGGACTTGGGCACAACTTTAAAACTTCGCATGTATATATTTATATACAGGTTCCAAAAGATTGTCAATGATAAATTAAAATTATTCGGGAACTGAAATTGTGCAATCAGAAAAAAAGAATCAAGCGAAGGAGCCACAGCCTGGAACGTTATTGACTGGAATTGGTGCAGCACCACTGTATGTATGCGAAGATGTTACGCAAAGTGTTCCGTGCAGTTTACCTTCCACACCCAGAGGAATAAGCACTGCAGAAGTGTGATACTTCGAGCTTTTTGTTGTTTCTGCCACATGGAGTATACGTTATCGCTGTTTCTACCGCCCCGCTGCCGGTGCTGCTGAACGAGCACTGCAGACGCAGTCGGTGAATGGCGAGACTGGAACAGACAGGACTCATATAGGAGCTCAGAGAGGCCTGTCTGTTTCAGTCTCACACTCAGTAAATCAGTGACAGAGACTGGTAGAAACATGGTTACGTATAGTGTAAGTGGCAGAAACAACAAAAATCTCGAAGTATATGTAGGAAGTATCGCTTATTTCAGCTAACCGGAAACTCAACAACAAACAACTGAATGCGTACTACATCTGACCCCTGTACAATAACTACGCGACAGGTCATCAACGATCACTAGCGATCTTCCCATGACCTTTGGTATATCCCACAAGAAGGAACAAGGAAATCAAGATAGTTAACTTACATCTGCATCAAATTCTGATAACTGATTACTTACATGTTCCAAAGGGAGCGTGCCTGCGTAGAACAGGAAGCCCACGACAAGGACAAAGAAGATAGGCACCAAGAAGAAAGTCATTAATTCCAACGTGGTCGCAAAGTTTTCGCCGTAATATTTCGCACAGGCACTCAGAATGAGAAAAAAACTTCCTCCAATCCTTAGCCGGAGTTTTGTTTCAAACTGGATTTTTATATCGCAAAAGAGCTCCCGCAAATCTTTCTCCTGATGGTGTAGTTCAAGGACTTTGGCCGTGAGAGTTACAGGATCCGTGTCGGCAGCGTTAAGCATGCCCAGGTCAGCAACAAAGCGATCTAACCGGCACACGTACTTGATAACAACTGCGCCGAAACATGCAACAGTCAGTAAGATGTGCATTCTGGTCGCAAATAAAAACGTTTGATACACCTGCATGTACACATGTTGCGGAAGAATCCACGAACGAACTCCAGTCGGCTGAAGGGATGCAACTGTTGCTGTAAAGAACAGCACAGTCGCCAGATGAATTACACACAAAATGGCGCCCAAGAAAACGAACACCACAAGAACCATACATCTGCATCGCGGTAACAGATACTTCTCAGGATTTTGTTCCAGCGTATCTAGTAATCGAAGTAACTTTTCTCCATTCCAGATGAACAGCACAAGGTTACCAAAACCAAGCAAGCAGTGAAACGTTGTTCCCTGTGATGCCAAGAAGTAGACCACAGGTCCTAAGATTTTGTAGGTTTTTGACGGTTCTAAGTCACTGCAGAAAATGTGGACGATCCTCTTGTGTAGGACTGCCGCAGATGCTGCAAAAATCGCGCAATAGAGTACAGCTCCTGCTACAGTTGCGGACTGTGTCCTTCGGTTGTAAGGGTCAGCAAGAAACTTGATGAACGGATTAGTTAATGCGTGGCAGATAAGATTCCGATAAAGGCCAGGCTCAGAATTAAAGCTTCCGCTACGACCTGCTTGTTCTTTGTTGGTGCTACAACTCCCGCGAGAACTTTCCATTGTCCTGTAAGAAATTAAAGCATGGAGAGTCTAGACTGGTTATTTAACTCTGCTAGCGTTGAGAACGGAGAATGAGACAGGATACTTTCGTCAGTCAGAGTCTGAGCTGAATAATCTAGTGCAGCAAAAGACTTGGATCACTGTACAGATTGCATAGACTTGCGTTTAAGTGCATTGTCAACACTGCTCGTCTAGTTATGTTTGCTAAGTCAACAAGCACGCCGGAAATCGGAGAGCGCTTTCCCAAAAGTGGTCGCAGCAGAACTAGAAAAGCTGCACCGCAACATCTACTGTGTAAGTTAGAATAAGTATCCATTATGCTGACATTGGCTTACAATCATTCCCATCAGATTTTCACGGACGTGGTTGTTAGAAAAAAGGTTTGATAGGTGAACGAAGCGCGTAAGCACACGTCGCCAACTGTAGCGCATTAGATTACATACTGTAACTCTAGGGAACATGCGCTCCGGCATCCATTATGGTTGACCTTCGCGCTTACCAGGAAGAAGAATGTCATGTCCGGAAGTGTGTTCAGTGATCGCGTTTTTCTGTTGGGTTGTATTATGGTCTCAAGTTCTGCCAGTTCAGGAAAAACTTATTGCTAGTAACTGCACTGATAGCAGTAAAGTAACGAAAGCATCCCAACAGACCTGCAGTTATTTTTGGCAAAGAAAACACGCATCACTCCCATAAAGTTTCTCCGTATACAATCACACATACGTAGGCATACGATAAAATCACCGAGGAAACAATAAACACCGTCGGGCAGCTCGGGACTCGGGTTTAATGGATTAACCGGCTGGAAGAACTCCGCTCCAAACAATGACAACGGCACAAAGCACACCCACTTCCACACAAAACAACGGCGACAGCATCCATTGCATGCAGCGATTGCGGGCATTCTCCTGATTAATTCGGCGAAAACAATACTTCCGAGTTCCGACTGACGAAAATGAATGGATACGTACACCACAATATCGTAATATTTCACGGAAAAAAAGGAAATCAATTACGATTCTAATGTATTCATGGATGCAGTGATTTTTTTGAAAAAGATAGGATGCTCGATTGACGTTTTGGATAATCCTATGACGTGTTGTTTTTTTCTTTCAGAATATTATCATTTTGTTGCGGAAAGGAAACGCGCTCATTGTTCGCGGAACTTGTGATGATGATGACTGATTTTTTAATTTTATAAAAAGCCTTTGTATTCATAAAAAAATGGAAAAAAGATCTGATCCTTCTGCGTACCGGAATTAACCTGTTATTGCTGCAAGTACGCTAGGGCCAGCAATGCGCTGATTGTCATTGATCGGAACTGGTGCATGTACGCTTCGCCAGCGTACTTGATGTATTTTCGGCTTGGCTTTTCCTTAGGTGACGATAGCATAAGTTTACGTATCATGCAGAGTACCATAGTCCATATTCGCGATTACTAGAGCGAAGGGGCTGCACGTGTGGATAAGCAAAGTGGAAGTTGGAAATGTGGATAAGCTCTGCGTGTATGAAGAGCAAAGCGGTTCAGGCTGTCCATATTTCCCCGCCCCCAATCCGTCTGATTATTTTAGCGAGTTTAGTTCTTTTAATGCGTGTCATTCATGCATTTTGGTTATCGTTTGAAACATTTATTCCGAATTTTGTAATGAATAAATAACAGCCAAACACACTTTAACGGTCGGACGAATAGGGGGCGGGGACATGTCGACCGTGAACCGCGTTGCTCCCCATACACGCAGAGCTTATCCACATTTCCAACTTTCATTTTGCTTATCCACACGTGAAGCGTTTTCGCTCTAGTAACTGTCTCGATAAATCGCCGACAATTGCTAAACATGGTACACTGATGACTGTTTGTTTCAACGTTTAAAGTTTACAAATCATGCGTGGTAATGCTCAGTTGATTACGAAATTACGAGTACTGTTTCCTGTAGTGCATGCTGATTGGAACAAGTTTTTTATTTGATTGGATTGTTTTCTGTAGATGGTAGTACGACAGCTGATAACTTTTCTGGACCAATGATTGTTTGTTCATCGGAAATTACCGCAAAGTCCAAAGATATGAAATACAGTATTGCGGTGAAGAAACATCCACATTTACTTAAGGGGAAATTCTGTGTGTTGTCATAAGTATTAACAAAATCACAACAGCCGAACATCTATAAGCTATTTATCAGCCTTCGTTATTGTTTATAATGACCAGAGCGTCGATAAACAATGTCTAGAAATCCGTTTGTGCGCGCAATGTCCGGCTGTTTCACAATAGCGGCAGAAAGTTTTAACACATTTCCTTCTGAAATAATTCAGCGTTTCATCCAAACTTCTTTATGCCTATATCAAAAAATGTACATATATATGATACTCGTTCTGAACCATTCTTAGCCCGGAGGTATGATTCTGAAATTTTAAAATGAATTTTAAAATTTTTAAAATTTATTTTAAAATTACTGAAACATGATCCAGGAGCGTGGCTGAATTCTCTGCCGGCTCTTTATCTCGGAACATACCTGAATGATGATGAAGTGCGTATTGGCATTGGGCTGCATCGCGTCCAACTGCCATACGTTACGATGTGTATACTTGTCAACACTCTGGCTTCCTTGGATTATCTCCAAAATTGTTTTTGAGATATTCCTGGGAAGCCAGTGTGCAGCTGCGTCGGTCGCAGCGTGTTGTGGTCAAGAATGCAGAAACATGCAAAGGAATATCCCCATTCCAATCATCTGTGGTAACAACATTTATGGCAGGTAACTTCGTAACGGTAACATCAGAACGAACGGCTACTGCGAATGGAATCGATTTTCAATGGATATGGTTATTGTAGGTGAATGCTGCAGTTGCACAGCGCATACGACAGCAATAATCACGGTCAAGTTACTCGAGTACACAGACATCTGTGACTAACAGTCATGACTAGATTATGACTCATGATGGGTTCGAATGTGCCGGAAAGGGTATTTGTCGCAGTTGTGCTTGCACATCGTCTCTGGAAGCATCGTGCAAATCTATTACTTCCCGTTCTGGTCTTTAACTGAGAACCATCTGAACCTGGTAAATCGTTGCTAGTGTAAGTGTGCATACCAACTGGGGTTCCACCTTTGATTAGAGAGCACATTTCCAGAGTCTCGAGAATGTGGCATTTTGCATTGCACACTGAAAGGAAAAATCTTTGCAGAAGAATAAGAAAAGATCGAGCTGAAAGGAAAACGATTTTGAAGACAGTTTCCTGTTCACACACATCTGATTCTAATAATTGACCACTTACATGTTCCGAAGCGAGCGTGTAAAAGCAGAACAGAAACCCAACCATAAAGGCGGAGAAGATGAACACCATGAATAAAGCGATAAATTCGAACGCAGTCGTAAATTGTTCGCAATAATACGTCGCACAGGAATTCAGAATGAGAAGGAAACTATGTAGGCGCTACTTCAAAATGCGCCGGTGCTGCCGCGGAAGAGGCTTGTGCGCGTAAACTGTGGAAATATAGGACGATTCTGGACCGTTGCAACTTCGTCCCTTAGGCCGGCGAATCTTTTGGAACTTGGTGTAAAAGTGCTGTTTTGTTGTTGAAAGAGTTAGGCAGAAGGTTGTTTCTGAAAACTGGGGAAAGCCGATCAACTTGTTTTTTGTTTCAGCGAATAAGCGTAGAAATTATGCGTGGTAATGCCCAGTTGATTACGAGCACTGTTCCATGCCGTGCGGATTGGAAAAAGTGTTTTATTTCATGTATTGTTGCATGTAGATTGTAGTACGGCATCTGGGTTTACCAATAAATAATAAATTAACCATATAAAAAAAAGAAGGAAACTTCCTTCTATCAATCCACGCAGGAGTTTTGATCCAAACTTGATCTTTATGTCGCGAAAAATATTCTGCAAATCTGTTTTTTTGATGGTGTAGTTCAGGGACTCGGTCTAGGAGAGTTTCAGTTTCTGTATCGGAATCGTTAAACACCACGCCGAGGTTAGCAACGAACCGATCTAACTGGCATACGAACAAAGCAAAGACTGCGCCATAACATGCAACAGTCAGTATGCTGTGTACTCTAGCAGCAAATAAAACGGCTGCTTTGTGGACTCTTCCCAAAAATCTGTACGACACGACTTTCGTACCAAATTTTGCGGAAGAGTCCACAAAGCAGCCGTAACCGGCTGTGTGGATGAAGTTGCTGCAGTAAAGAACAGTGTAATCGCCAGGTGATAAAATGGCGCCCAAGGAAGCGAATACAACAGGAACTAAACATTTGAATGGAGTTAACGGAATAAACAGTAAACGGATATTTCTCAGCATTTGCTTCAAGCATATCTAGGACTTGAAGTATATACATTCCGCTCCAGACGAAAAGCTCAAGATTGCCAAAGTTCTGCAAGCAGTAAAGGGTCGCTTCCAGTGAAGCCAAAAAGTAGGAAACATATCCAAAACGTTTTCAGTTTTCTGGCAGTTCTAAGCCACTGCAAAAATGTCGGCACGCTCATTGATTAAGGTTGCCGCCGGTACCACAAAAATCATGCGAAAAAGTGTAGCTGCGGCTGCAGTTTAAGGCTTTGACCTTCGGCGAAAAGGATCAGCAAGAAACTTTACGAACGGATTAAATACTGCATCCTGGCAGCAATTAGTCCATACATTAGGTTTCATGCTGCATGACAGATGATTTTCCGAATAAGCCAAGATTCACAATCAGAACTTTCGCAACGACCTTTGATGCTGCTAAAACTACCGAGTGAGCCTTCCATTGCCCCTAGCAAACAAAAGCACAAAAAGTGTCGACGTGTCATTTGATTTCGCTGGCGCCTTTACCACGACAGCTATGCAGTATGCACGGTTTTCCTCAATCAGACTCAGATCTAAAAGAATGGAGTGCAGCAAAGGGCTTATATCATTCGATAAACTGGATCAGCTTGCGATTAAGAGCCTGTCAACATTGCGCGCCGTGTTATGTTACTAAATCCACAAGCGCATCCTTGGACCGGAGGGTGCCGTTCCCCGAAGTTGATCACAGTTATAACAGAAGAGCTGCACCGAGTTTTTAGGGAAGTTCCATCTATTTACAGGGTAACTGTGTAAGTGAATGCATTATGCTGACGTTTGCTTAGAACCCTTCCTGTGTTATTTGCCCGTACTGTTAGAACAAGGTTCGGAAGATAAAAAATTGTTTCAGTAAGTGCACAAAGTAAGTAACTATACTACGTGATGTTTAATCACATACCGCAGTTGAAGGTTACACGCGTTCTCTTCCTTGCACCATGGTAACCTTCGCGATTACAGCGAGAAATCGCGTCCCGATGCCTGGGCGGTCAAGTTCTGCCGGTTTGGATAAACCGATTACCGTCAATGTGGGAGATTTTCTGCTAACAGATTTCGCTAAGAATAACAGAGAATAATTATTCAAGCGTCATTCAACATCCGATATACGACCGGTGAAGAACACATCTCTTATGCCGCTCCCAGAGTTGAGTTCATTTCAGAAGATACAATGAAAATGCACAGAATAGTAAAAACAGACATGAACGAGAGGTTCCGTGAGCATTTCAGAAACTGAACGACAAGTTCTGTATTTACCTTTCATGATGTCTCATCTTGCGGCTCTCATAGTTGAGAATGGTTCTGAACAAACGGAGAAAGCACACAACTGCCGCTTTGGGCGGTGATACCGTACCCGTGGCGGCTGCCAGGGGCAGTCATCTACAGTAACAGAGGCGGTTGGCATATCCAGCCCCGTGGGTGGCTGCCAATGGTTAAAATCGCCCTTTCTAACCCATCCCATTTTTGATATGTACAAACAAACAGCCGCTGTTGCTCGAGTTCACCGACAATCGGTAAAGTTTAGTAGAGATTGCTAATGCGATTTCACAAAACTACAAAAAAAAACTATTAAATTTTTCTTATGCTCCTAATTCTTAGCATGCTGTTTTAGATACAAAAAATATTACGTATTGGTTTTTATAACGAATGTACTGTGTTCATCCGGAAAACTGGATTATCTGCCTTGATCTGTTTACATACCGCCACCACCAGCAACTAACAGTGTTTCATTCTGAGTTGTCAGTGAAAGATCAACAAAAAATCAGTAAAAATAAAAATTGCATATTATACACGTACATACACTTCTTCTATATCCTACACCTGAACATGCGTAATAATGTTACTAGTATTATGGTACGTCAGTATGGTCAGCGTGCTACCATTGGCTAGAATGCTGCGAACGCGTGCATCCAGGTGCGGGATTCACGCCCATACAGAACATGAACAGAGACACCTTTTTGGACGTCTTTTTGGTCTTTCGGCAAATGATCGTGAGACTACCAGTACTGCCGGACTGCCATCACCTTTGAACAAAACAGTTCTCAGTCCTTGAGAACAACCTTGAGTCTAGGACTAAACAGAAAATAAAAATTTTTTAAATTTTTTTTATTCACTTGACAATAAAATTCACTTTTTAACCACACAAAGGACTTGTTTTCCCTTTAGCCCTATCGTCAAAATATGTTTTGAACATCTTTTCTACAAGATTTGTTTTGGGAGTTAGCAACACATTCCTAGGTTTTGGAAGACAGACGCTTCCATTTCGTGCATCGCCTCCGCCGCGCTCAGATCGAAGGGTCCTGCAGGCAGTCAAAGTGTGAGTTGAAATTGCGCTGTGGCAGAAGAAAACAGTTACTGTGTAATCAGATGTGCGCTCGATCGCAGTTTTTGGTACCGAAAATATACAATACGCTTCTCGAAATTAGCCGAAATTCTCCGACGTTTCTGTTCAAAGCTTAAGCCGCAAGCAGCATCTTAACCGCTTTAACGGCCGGTCTCGGCTCTCGAATCACTCTCTCACGCCCGTTTCGTTTTCGTTTTATACTGGACTGAGGATCTCTTGTTCGAGTGTTCGTTATCTTATCCAGTTGGACACGCTTTTTATGAGTTTTATGTTTTTGACATTTTCATTGTATGGCGATCTGGAGTAGGTTTGTTTTTTGTGTTAGTGTCTAAGCTAACTGTACTTTAACAGCCTGGCTGCAGTGGCTCTTTGTAATGTCGCGTCTTTAATCTGCTAACTAAAAAAAACAGTGATACACATGCAAGAAGGTGTATAACTAATAAACAAGTAAGTAGTAAAGTAAGTCAATAAGTTAGAACTGGCACAACATGAGACCACATTACAAAGCCAACAGGAAACCACCGTCACCGAGCACACTTTCAGAGTCACCTCTGACGCTCTTCTTCGTGGTACCACAAAGTTTAACCATAGTGGATGCCAAAGTGCTTGTTCCCTAGAGTTGCAGTATGCACATAATCCAATGCGTCCCAGTTTGCGTGTTGTGCTTGCGCGTTGAACATTTTTTCCCCTACCGAACTTTCTGTGACAGCCACGTCCGTGACAATCTGATGGGAACAAACGTTAGAGTAATGGATATTTATTCTAGCTGATACATGGCGCAAGTTACTAAGAGCACATTGGAAAGTTCTTTCTGCTATCTTGTCTGCCATGCAATAACGAATCCGTTCATCAACTTTTCTGCTGTTTCTTTCAACCGAAGGACAAAGTCTGCAACTGCAGCGGGAGCTGTGCTTTGTTGCGCCATTTTTGTGCCGTCTGCGGCACCATTAGACAACATTAGAATGGTTTTTAGTAATGAGATCGTCGACATCTTCTACGTACAGTCTACCACAGTGACTTAAAACCGCCAGAAAACTACAAAGTATAAGAGTTTTGTATACTTCTTGGCTGAACGAGAAACGGCGTTTTACTGCTTGCTGGATGAAGTCGGTAGCGGACTACGTCTGCATGAGACAGGGTCAAATTGGTTCGGTTCAAAATTTTGACATCGATGATACCTTTGATCATGTGTCTGACCATGTTCCTCTAAAGGTTACGCTTAGCATTCCCAGTCTAAACGTAAACGAATCCCGAACAGTGTTTAGAGGTAGACACAAAAAAAACGAAAAAATTATCGATTACGAGGATCTGATCAGTACAGTTTTACATACTGCAGTTATATGTGGTAAGTTTGATCGAAGCAGTGCTACGGAAACGGTTGAAGCGGTTGTGCAAATTGCATCAACGCTGCAGAAAGCCGGTTCGCTTGTTCGGTATGTTGACGGCCAGCATCACAGTGGCCTTGAAAATGAAATTCAGCGCGTCAAAGGCCTGAAAATTGCGGCGTGGAGGAGAACGGTTCAGCCAGGTCAAACGACAGAAGAACGAGAGCAAAAACGGACAGCATTCTATGACATCAGAAAGGTGTTCGTGAAGCTGGTAAAAAAACAAGAATCTTTAAGAAACGATTTTTTTTGGACGAATTGCGCAGAGCGATCGAAATCAGACCCTTCATATTTTTGGAAGGTTATTGGTTTCGGTAAATCGGTCACACCAGCAGATAACCTGCCGCCAATGGATGAGCTCTACACGTACTTTAAAAATCTGGCAACAACGGATGGATTGCCGCT
>JAQGAU010001676.1:0-18144 GCA_034698045.1 Paramacrobiotus richtersi | reverse complement strand
ATCACCGGCAGCTGAGCATTAGCGTTTCTACACGTTTAAGACAACTCGAATCTCTTTCTGCGGTGAATTCCGACTAAATGAACAAACTGATGGGAAGGAGACATACTGGCATCGCCTGTTAGCGACGTCCCAAGACAGGCCACGGGGACGAAAGGACTGACATTTGCCGTTGTAATAAACCCAGCCGGTTTTCAGATCGCACCACGGCCGAGCACCTGGCAAAAAGCAGCTAGATTTTTGCATGGTTTTCATATTTTCGGATCCTTACTGTAAGGTGCCTTGCATATGAAGCCATTAGGAGAGAATTCATTCTCGGCGCTGAATTCTGTTGCGTCAGATGACCAGGCATATTCAAGTTGTCCTCGGTGATGTCGGTAGTTTGACGCTATAGAAGCTGTCGGTTCGGGTTGCCTATGTCAAATCCGACCACATGTATATATGTTTTCCATTGAATATAACGGCATTCACAAGTCAAGAGGCACACAGTTTACTGATGGTTGAAACTAAAAAAAGCGTATTCTTTTGTTCACATAGAACAAATTTGTTTTATACTGTAATACCATCAATACGTTTTTGTTTCCCCATAAGCCATAACTGGTATTAATTCTTTTGCCGGTTGCAACTTCAACGTAAAACCTGTGCTCTGAAAAAGAGCGAAAGCGAATTTCCTCTGCTTTCTCGAAGAGTGTACGATCTGTGCATGTATAGACCGTAAATTTGTCGAAACATCTAGACATCTAGACATCTATTAATAGTATACGTATTTTTTGCATCTTTTGCATATTACACGCGTGTAATATGCCGTAGATGCTTGAGATGTCTGTTGCGTTCTTACTGTTACATTATTAATTTTGCTGTCGCAGAAGAAAATATAGTCATTAAATGACCTTAAAATTTCCATAGCACTAGCGTGCCATGCCGATAATACTGCCGTTACCACTGTTTTCCAGTGTGACATAATTCTTACTTTATCTGGCATAAGTTTGTCGTTCGGACTTACAGCCCAATGCTCGTATACGGCCTTGTTGTGTTTCCATTAATCCAGCGCCATTCACCAGTTTCAAAGGTCAGTCCAATCCAGAATCTCGTATCTTCAACCTCGGTTATCTTGGTCTCAATCCATTGCTGTGAAAAAGTCCAAAACATTGAAATACCTTGTTTGGCGTGGGATACGTAACTTATTATTTGGCAAGCCTTTTCTCACAGAAACAAATCTCAACAGAAGTACGCAAACCAAGGACAAAAGAAAGAAAAACTCCTACAGTTCTACTTCAGTTGTATGCCTTACAAGTTCCTCATGCGAACCAAACGTGGCAGTTTCACCTCCCCGCATCTGACACTCTTGGCCCGCGTCTGGAAAAGTGAGTCTGTGGATGACACCAGGTCCAGCAAACGTTTCATTACCGCTGCTCCGGGGATTGAAGATGTAGTAGCAGTCCGCACTACCCAAACGGGGAATCCAGTCATGGCCTGGGCACTGGCTAAACGAGATGTCCGAACCCCCCAAGATATTCTCTGTCGTGACGACACGGGTGCGACATTGACGTTTTACCTCTGCGCCCTCTCAATATCTACAAGAATCTTCAGTGTTTGCTTACCTGCAAAATACAGTAACAGTACCGCAACTGGCGCAACGCAACATGCAGTTTTGCCATTGTGGAATGTCCAATACTGCAGCTATTTGTCAACAACTAACTCTAGCTGTTGGAATACAGATGTGGTGTTACTCTAGAAAACCTTTCGAGTCAGGGTATCAACATCAGGAAAGACAGTGGTTGTATACAAATTCAAGCTATGCCGGCCGTTAGCAAGCAGCGTCTGTTTGTGAGAGATATCGAATGATAACGATATGAATTGTGTTTTTACAATCCATAGGGTTATGATACTGTCATACAATACGTTTAAAGAAAATAAGTTTCACAATGGACCGATAACTTGTAACTGCTTTCTTATCTGTATTATGCAAATATTAAATAGAAATATATGCAAATATTCATCATGTTCTGCGGAATAAAACGAAGGAAAGCGCGGACTCTTTGAAAAACCGTCTGCCACGGTAAATGGGAAAATATTGTGCGTAAGTATAACCTGCAGGCATTTTGGACATACAGTAATATATCGGCTCCGCCATGGTTAACGATTTTCCGAAATTTTTTTTTAAACTATCTGCTGTCACTGACGATTAGAACCACAACCACGTTTGAACTATTTTTTTGAATTCCACACAAAACATTCGAATTTTAGTTATAGGTAAGTTTCGGATGCATTATTAAAAGTACAGCAACTATTGAAACACAATCCATAAGTTTCCCAGTTTGGTCACAATCGTAGTGAGTCGGTCCACGTACACACTGTACGTTTAACGTTACGAATAGGTTCGGTAAGCTATTGCACTACGGTAGTGCCTCCACAGTAATCTCGCATCGTGTGACGGTTGGAGGGTGGAATCCGGTGTACGCTACAGACTACAACGGCAACAGGAGCTTAATGTAGATAATTATACGTAATTTTGCTGGTATTATGTGTACGGTCACTAACCGTGATACTGGCATCAATTGTTACATTCAGCAGTGGTCGATTGTTGCAGTATGTGGTACCATGGATGAAAATGTTATTGTTCTTGCAGTCGTTAGGCGGATTCTGTGGTCAAACAAGAACCGAAGTGAGCATCCATATATATAGATAACTGAAAACATGATTCATCCATACCCCTGGCAAATGGAACACTCCATCTTGGCGAAACTGTAAACATAATGTACGCTGTTAAGCTGCTGCATGAAACGAAACAGGAATTGCTGGTACTTACCCTAAGTCTCATGCCTGTTGGTCCAACGACTGTGTAGGAACAGAACATGTAACTGGGAACACTAGAGATTGTTGGACATCTAAGTGTAGCGTGCCCAGTTTCTGCGACCACAATACACGCTCCACAGTCTGTTGGATAAATGAGTGAACGGTTGATTACCACACGTTAAAACATTTCATGAAAAACAATACAGTGCTAACCGGTGCCAGTAAGGTCGCTGGGAACGGACCATCCCCCGCTGTGAGAGCATATGGGCTTCGGGGCAGACAAAGTGGACAGTGCAGGTAAATCGCTGGATGCCATCGGTATCGTGGTATATGTCGATGTGATAGATGTCGTTGAAATTGTGGTTGGCATTGTGACTGTATCATCATCGGTAGACTGTGTTGTGACCGTCGGTGACGCCGAAATGACTGGTGGCGTCAAAGTGCTAGACGATATTGCAGGCAATGTCCATCCTTTGCGTGGCGCTTCGCACAGTGCGAATGCGGGCGAGCTGCACTGACGCACATACCATTCACCCGCCATTATCGTATCGGTACGTGACGAATGCATGGCAACACATCCATGACATTGTGTTTCCTGTGGCTCAGAAAATGCCCAGTTAGTATACGTCACTTGCTCCCCGGTGATCCATTCCTTGTACGGTTCCACATGGTCCGAATCATTTCTTATACCGATCCAGTAATCAGCACCCCAGATGGCAGCCAGGTACGTGAGTAGGTTCTGTACTTTCGCTGAACTTATCACCGCTAAATCCCCACCAAAGTTACTCTGACAGAATTCGCGTGCCTCTTGGAAAGTAACCAGCTCCCGCGTACCAAAGTGAATATTGCCATTGTTACCCATGTAGTAGCACTTGTCCTGTCGCCCGTAGCCCCACCGGCGGCATCCCGCGTCCAGCGGGGGTTTAACACATTCGTTGGGGTCGAGCTCAATCGGTGATACATCCGTCATACAAGAGTATGACTTGGCTTCGTTGCAGTTGTATGCAACGATTCCCGTTCTGGACATAGCTACACAGTTTTGACCGTTTGTGGGACGAGATAACTGAGACTCCCAAGGGGTATAGCTGGGAATGTCTCGGTGGTAAAAATAGATGAACTGACGGGGATCGGCTGGGTTTTGGTTACTGTCCATACCTACCCATCCGCCGTTGAGGTATGCACCGATTTCTTTGTAATTCGCTTGATTGTACAGTTCTGCCAGCCGGAACTTGCTGCCGAAAGCCAGACAATGCTGGAAGGCGGTGTACCAATCGGTTCGGTTAAGGAAATGGTGGTAGCACTGGTCACCACTGCGCTGCCAACCCGGTTTGCATCCCCGTGTAAAATCTGAAAGATGCTGTACTAAAAATGCGGAAACAAACAAATTACCGTAATAGCAATAACCACAAATTTATAATCAATAACCAACAAACCCCCAAAAAATCGATGCAATAATCGAAGCCAAAGCAGAAACAACAAACCAGCTAAATTATTTTACTACCGTAGGGCGTAGAAGCGCGGAGTAAAAAAAAGACGGAATTTAGTAAAATTAATAAATTCTAAAAACAACTGTAATGAAAGAAAGCTGCAGAAAGCATAAAGCGATACTTCGAAGAAGCCAACACAAATGACAAAAAGACTAAGTGCTTACTTATATCCAGTTCAGCAGCAGTATTAGCATGCGCACCAATCACAGTCGACTTCTGCTGATTAACGGGGCTTTTTTTGCAAATATACGGTCGATAAGTGTCACATTCACTGGATTCCCACTGTGCGGCGGCATCCCGCTTAATAAATCCACATTTCGGGGAACTTGTTGTGTACTGCAGAAGGGGTTTCGGTTCATCTAAACACGCGCAGCAGTCGTTTCACAAGTCACTGATGAACTCATTCTGTGGATGGTCCGTGTTCTTACCGACAGCCCAGTTGGTAAATGCCATTGGCAGGTGCCACATGTGCTCGTTCCGATATTTCCAGTACCACTGGTTTTTGCTTGTTATCTGCAAGCTCGTCCAGAAGGTTTGCGCACCCAGTATGCCGGGAATGGAGACGTTGGTCCTTTGGTTTATAAGATCTAGCAATGTCAACGTTATTGTTGATTGTTGTGACAATGCCATGTTGTAACATGACAGTGGAAAAAGACATCAATTTTCTTGATTTTTGTGTTATGGTGTTAAGATTGTGTTGTGCAGATAAAGCAAGCACATACCAAATTTTGCATAACATGAACTTACTATATGCGCAGCGGCTAACAAGATTATAGTGATTCATAATTCGTTTGCACTGCATGTTTTATGGATAACAAACCTTTAATGGCGTTATTTTCTCTATCATCCCGAATGTGCAGTAAATTAGCTGTGGGATCCTTGTTACGGCACATTTGAGAGGCGTAGTCGTATGGTGCGTTTTCCAGGTTTATCCCATAACAATTTCCATCAATGAACACCCAATCGTCACCGCATTCCGGTGAGTAAAGGTCAGCAGTTGGACGGCTTGGAGCAGGTGCTGAATTCGAGACACGTTTAACTCCAGTTCAATGTTTACAATTCATCTTGGAAAATACGTACACGCAGTACCCCGATGCGTGCAGACAAAATAGTTTTGATCTTCACAAACTTCCACATCCCATTTCCCCCAGGTGTTCAGCAAGCCAAGAGCGTCATGGTCCTGGTGTAGCATTGCGTAGCAGTACTTATTCTCGAAGACCATGGCCGAACGGTAGTTTGTGTAAGCCGTTCCCGGCACCTGAACGGAAAAATTTAATTAGCGCGGAGAAGCTGGACAATTTTGTCGATTTCATCTTACAGTTCGACCGTCAGCAAACTTGATAACAGGATCACCAACCTCCCGCGGCTGCCGTTGGTAACCAATCCAAGCTCGTGCTGCTCTCAGATAGCCTGCAGCGTATTAAGTCAGCGCATATCTGTGTGTTTATGATACTGTAGCTGCTGTACAATAAAAAAGCGAAGACGCAGATGTATCTGTATGCTATAAACTATGAAGTGATAAAGAAAACTAAAATGCTGCTTACCTCGAATGAAGTTGTTTTCTCCAGCGCTGGTAATTTCAGCTAACGAAGAGTTCATGGTACGGCAGTAAGCTGCCGCATCAGTCCAGCTCATATTCATATTAACACTAGGCTTCCCAGAGTAGAAAAAGCAGCTTCCTTGGTACTTATCGAAGGGTGGTTGACATTTGGTTTCCGCTGTTGACAGTACGTAGAAATACAGTCAAGACTGCTTAATAGTACAGTACTGTTTACGAAACTTACGCCTGACATATTCCGTAATACTAGCATCTCCGACTTTCGCTTGACAGACGTAGCCCATTGGGTCGCTGCAGTTGGTTGTGGCAGCCCAGTCTCCACTGGCTGATCAACGAACATGTTGTCAATTCAAAACATGCAGAGTATGCGACAGATTCGCAAACATGAACGCCGAAAGTGTATTTCTGTAGTTTCTTTAAAAATCGCTTACTTTGGTCCATTTGCATGTATGCGCATCGATGTGAATCGGTCGCAATCGGTTGTCCAAGCGCCCAGTTAAAATACGAACTGGTAAGGGCATCAATGTTGTTCATCCAGGTGAATCCAGTGTTTATGTTTGCTATAAATATGATTTATCACAATGATAAGATAAAACGTTCTGCATTTGTCAGTGGGCTTTTTAACCATACCGTTCAACCCAATATAAAAGTTCTGCGTGGAAATGGAGGCTCCGTTCATTCGCTGGAAATACTGTACCAAAAATGACTGCACATCAGAGCTAAACAAAAGAAACACATTGTTTAGAAAACAGTGCAGAAACTAACTTGTATATAACCTATGATACCCAGTAACAACGGCCAGGTATCCACCAGCTCCAGTGCAGTTTATTGTTGCTTGACCGGATCCAACCACATCGTCATCCGAACCGCGGATGCTAAAGCAGTATCCATTGAAATGTTCCCATCCGTACGGACATTCTTCTGCAAAGCAAAACACACAATAACGAGATGTTTCTGAACAGTTGTATATTAACAATACAGTTGTGTATTGTGGAAATTTTTAGTGATCCCAGCGCAAGCACTGCTGTATTGTCAATGGTTTTTGCCTATTAAAAGAGTTGTACATCACATCATCAACAACCAAAGGGCAAAGTTCTGCTTACTGCGTTGACAGCATTTCAGACAACAACCAGCAACTAGTCAGAAAAGCTTCAACTCCATAAAAAAACCTAATAATCATAGCGCTTATCATGGATGCAATATCACCTGTGTCTCTTTCGCATGCATATGGTCTCGGAGTCTCACAGCTGCGATCCAAACTCCACTTTGACTGCTGGGTCGCAAGCGCTGATCTTTGGTGAACACCGCAATACTGCGAACCGTCAAGTAGGCCGTTCCTAGAAAAGAGGGAACCGTCACACCTACATTAGTGCTGCGAATAGCAACATGATTTGTTCTAATACTCACAAATAAGCGCCTATATCGGTGTTGGGCCACTGGTTGTACGGATGCGCCAACATGGAAGTGTTGTCTTCCCAAAACACCGCTTCCGGTCTGGTGTTAAAGTTCTTGGTGATTTTAACGCCCAGCCAAGCCTCGCTGCGACCGATAGCCCGTTCCCAGACGGTGATTCGATTGTTCTCTTCATCACTGTTCGGTACATTGATGTAGCCGCCTTCGACGCTGTAAAGGTCAAACTTGTACAGCTGGGTGCCACACGGATATACAGATACACAGTACTAAACCGGCGCTCATCAATAAGAAAGCCATAATGTGTTAAGCCAACTAATAAGGGTGAACGAAGAACATGGAAAACCAGTCAGATCAGTTACGACAAATATAAATCTTACAAGGGACCATTTTCAGGGTCTACAGGTAAATTCAGAAAAAAAGCAATACTTGTACTATGTATTTAAAATCAACATGTAAATCAAATATTTCTGAATTTCTGATTCCTTCTTTATTGAGGATCCTGCTGAAATGTCTCGATATATTGCTGTTTTGATATGTTGGTTTGCAGGCTAAACGGCGGATCGCACAGAACTGCGTCCAGTATGCCGCGCGCATGCATAACATATGGCATACATTGCTGTCCAGATTACCGCCATGGGGCCCAGCTGCATCGCAGCAGCTAATATTATTTCTGTTTTAAGTTCACCAGGTCGTTGTGTGTTGATTGTACAAGTTTTGATATTTTTCTGAATTTAGACCCTGAAAATGGTCCCTTGCTAGTGAGATTTAATAATATATATTATTACGGTCATCGAGATATGAAAGTACGAGTGGAGCGAAGAATCACAGAAATATAAGCGTAATAATAATACCATACTAGAACAATGAGTTATATGTTAATATATTAGCTATTTCAACTGCTATGAGCACACAGAATTGCAGAGATAGCAGACATTAGATTTCTGTGAATGGTACAATTTAATTTCATCCACGAAAACTGAAAGCGCGATCCTGTGATACATGTGAAGACGTACAAACAACTCTGCTGTGCTTGATTCCAAGTAGACATTTGGCGATGGAACATCCAACAGCGTCCACCAACATAATCCCATCCTTCCTCGGTTCTGCACAGTGGTCGGGAAGCTAAGCATAACAGTGGGTACTGCATGTGAAGCAGTGTACGTTAAATTCAAAGAGGAACACAGTGTCCGTTTTTTAGTACGGTACTGCAGACAACAGAAATGCGCTTACAAAAAGAAGCTTTGCAAATGAAGTTGCCTTTCGGGGCTGTCGTTCCAAACAAGCCACCGGGCTGCGGAATGCCAATAAATTTACCGTCATTCTCATCGTGTATTATGGCAACGCGCATTTTAGTTCGACTGACAGTCGAGGCGGCAGTGAAATAGGAATCCAGATTCGGATTGCTGTATTTGAATTACCAGTTACCAGCCCTATACTTACGGATGCCAATATATATACGAATTGTACACTGTCCTGCACGAATAAGTCATGACCAACAGATTCATTAATAGCGCATTTTTTCGTTTGATATGGTATGGCGTTAGTTTCATGGTGGTTGTCCACTTTCAATAAATTGTCAAAAAATTTGACAAAATCGACAGCCAGTCATGAGTGTCCATAAATGCGCTTCATTTTGATTGTTTTTACGGTTTCGTAAAACCGGTTGCGAACTTACTAAGTTCCCAGATCGCCTGCAGAAAATATCCTTCCACTGCTTTCCCATTTCCACTGACCAGATGCATAAGACAAGTCGAGCCAATAGTAAGTTTTGTTGACGGAAAGTAAGCCCAAACTCGGCGGATTATGAAGTCTGGTGATCATATAATCCTACAAAGCACTCTTTTTGTTTATTTTTCTTATTCCGCGTTTTTATTATATTCTATATTTACCAAGTCAGCGCGGCCCAGTGAATCCGCTAAGTTACCGCCGCGAGCTTGACATTCCTTTCTCGCATCATCCCATGTCTTTCCATTTAGATCAAAATCAGGACGATCCACATAGTAACAATCAGCGGTGTTCTCGCGCGAGTGCCAGTCGGGACCGGGACATCGGTAACCGTTGGCAGAGACCACTACAGCATAACAGGATAACACCAAGTATAACAAACATTCAAAAATGTCCTGCAAAAACGTTCCCTACGTTTTATATGGTACTGGCATGGTAATTGTCTCACACCATAACAATTTCCACAGAAAGGCAGGTGTGTGATACCTTTCTGCAGAATACTGTACATAACACCTTTTCTTGTGAGTTTTAGGACTGATGGTTGTGATAATTGCAGTTTATGCATAAGGCTCTTTCCTCATTATATATACATCAATTTGCATACATATACAATTCCAGTCCATGAAAATCGCAACAAAAATTGAGTTGTCATCATCGTAAAAACCATGATACCTTGGTAAACATAATTGCATTATGTAAACATAATTGCATGAGTGTTTTTTACTAGAGCGGGACAATGGTAATTAAAATATATATTGTTATATTCATCCGGAGCATGTTTTATCACATCTCTAATTTTCGGTATTTTTAAATACGGACATTTCTTATTTATAAGATATTTTTAATTTTCAGGATGATTAATGAACCACTACGATATTTTTCCGTAATCTACAGTACTTACCGAAAAGGCCTAAAAGGTATAAGAAACGAATCATTTCCGTTTACGAATGGAGGGGATCGAAACGGATTCGATCGCAGTCCAACAAGTCCAATACCCAGATAACAAGAAATATGCAACACAAAACTTGGACAGTGGGAATTAAAACAACTGTATTTCGCGACCAGAAGCATACACATAGATGGGAAAACAAACTGTCGTAACAATCGCAATGCGACGCAAAATGGTGGTAACCGGCGCCGTAAGAAAGGACCGATAATAACGTCGGTATGGTTCTCGCATCAACCTTTTTCTAACTGTTTCATCCGTACTCCGTAAGCCGGCTTGTCAAATTCGTTTAGAAAACTGAAGCCCACAAACCAGCCAGATTGTTCTTACAGTAGACAGTTCTATCCCATTCAATAACGCCAATGCTATCGCTGTGTACACATATTTTCTTACAACAATACATGCGATTGAAAGCCGCGCGATAGCAGCATTACCATAATTGATAACAGACTGACAGACACACCAAGTTCCGTTTTAAAGCGACAACAAGAACGCCCACCACGACGTCACAGATAGTGAAAACTGCATGGAAATCACAAATAGTACTGCTTCAGTTTTCAAGCGCCTTATAATCAGTAAAAACATGTTGAAACGTCAATTCAGTTCCCTTGATTCTCCATGGGGAACACTGTCGTAGATATGCAGACTTATCGTTTACCGCTTCTGAGGAAAACCCGAACTTCACGAAGTTTGTCGGATGAGAAACAATGCATGCCATTATGATTACTGCAGTGTAATAAATCTATGCTATTTCCGATATCTATGACTCGCATAAGCTGCATAAGTGTTCTTGCACATACTTCCGGATGAAGTACCGGATGAACGAAAAAGCAAAACCGAAGATTTCTGTCACTGACATCAGCATTTTTTTATCGAGTAAACGATAAGACACGTGGGCATTCGTCTTACTGTAATCAAAAAATAACGCGATCGACTCATGAGAACAAAACCCGGCTCTTTTTCTTGCGATCTTTGCATAGCTCTCTGGTATCTGTACCTGCTGCGGTGGGTGTACACTTTCTAACGCCGCGACTTAATCTGCGCAAAGAATGTCTCATGGTGCTACCGCAATCCAAGCTAGTTGTCGAAACCAAAAGTCAGCCATTCCCGCTGTGTCCGGTTCGTTAAACAACTTGCCGTAGAGCTACTTCAAATCGTTCTGTGAATCTGTGTGTCAGTATCGTGAAGCACGTCAGAGAACGCATAATTTACAAATGATGATTTTTATTCTATCAGATATTCGGACACACATATCGGTGTTACACATCTCCGGAGATTCTGCAACTCAATAATCTTTTCAGCCTAGGTAGTTCAAAGTGTAAATAATCTAACATCAAGCGGACAAAACGGAGATAACTACCACAAGAGCTATAACTGATCAAAACATCTGCATAACTAAAAAATACACGGACTCATTTAAACATAAGAAAATTCAACAAGTGGATAACCATACACTAACTAAATAAGGAACTATCAACAACGTGACGGAATGTTAAAGCTGCACTCAGTCAATCACAGAATGGGAAGCCCTGAGTAAAATCGGCCAGGAAACTGTAATCGCACTGCTGACCACCTGAGTATGCTGAGAATGAGGTGTAGCCCGAGTCGCAAGTGGAGCTGCGGGAGCGCCCGGGATCCGTGGATGCAGTGTCATGCTTTGCATCCTTCCACATGGACGAGTCACCAAATTGCGTCTCCAGTTCATCTAGCATTCCGGCAATCAGTGCGCAGTTGGCCCAGAATGCATCCTGGGAAAAGAGCGACATTAGAAGCTGAGCGACTGACTTCTTGCCTGGTTTTTTAGGTGTTTTGACGCATTTTAGTCTCAAGTTATGCAGTTTATGGAAAAGATTCCAATGTGAAGCAACTACGTAGACGAGCATTACAAACATACATCGTTGACTGTAGAAGTAATATTCGGAATTTAGTCTGCTTACCAGAGAAGGAATCCACGAAAAACTCGAATACCAACAAGGCGAAGTTATACGGTTCACGAGAAAGCTATCTCGATGATGATTAAGAACTCACCTTGTTAACGCTAACCAGAGCATCAAGACGCTCCTTCCGGGCTTTAGCAAAAGCGTCCTTATCCCGCAGTCGCGAACCTTCCTTCCGACTCCCTCCATGCTCCGAAACCACCTCCTTTCCCAGACCCTCATCATCCCACGGATGCCAGAAATGGCACTTCTCCCCGTAGGTGCACACCTGATCCTGCAGCACAGAACGGCACGTCTGCGTCTTGAACTTTGGGTTCTTCTCCCGCTGAGGCATGGCGCGCAGCTCGCTGGAACTGTGGGCGAAATTGCACTGGCGATTACGGCAGTCCTGCGTTGGGCACATGGCCGTACGGTACAGACGATGGCGGCCCCGCTGGGCACCGCGATCTGGAGACATCTGATTGCGGCCATTCATCCCAGATTCCAGATTCGGGCGGATGATCGAGAACCCCGTGACGTACTCACGGTAGGTGAGGACCGTGTAGGGGTCGCCATTCCCTGAGAAAATTCCTGAGGGGCTCTCCATGGGAAACTCGTCCATACTGGAGGACATGCCGAGCAACAGCGAAACCAAAAACGAACAACAGGCAAACCAGTAAGACAAAAATAACATGAACGACCCAACGATAAACGGCGAGAAACTGTGCAACGATAAAATTAACGGAATGGTAACAGATCGCCAAGATTGAAAGTAACGCACTGCACCTACATATTGAACAACGAAAAGCGAAAAAATTTTCCATACCGATGAGTCAGCGGCCTGGGTTGATCTGAGCCAATCAGAAGCGTCCAATCACCAGCCTTTCTCCATTTCTGACTGGCTGTAGAATTTCGCTTTTGTGAATGAATGCCATATCCACTGCACGTGCCTCGATGAAAGCTCTTTCAAAGGGTGTAAAGCTGGTTGCAGCATCGTTCAGGGTGCGCCCGTAACTACGCTAATGTACTGCAAAACTTTGGTTGTTCTCGGTTCATCCGATTGCATTACTGCAATCATAGTTTATTCATTCGCTCTTTGTTTTAAATTTTCCTGCTTGCGCAGGAGGCAATGCCCGTTTAGAAGCCAATTCTCGACATTTTTTAATCTCGCAAATTTTCTGGAACGACAGTAGTCAAAATCCATTGACTATTACGAAAGAGGTGTAACCGATATCATCAAAATTTTATAGTTCTCTGCTGCGCTCAGTTCCGCAGAAAACTCGTGGCCTAATTGTGCGAAGCATGTTCAAGAAAGTACTTCGATACTGCGCATTCGTAATCAAATAAACAAAAAAATTAAAACAATAATAAGCGTAGAAAAAAACGTCCGCAATATTCCCGAACACGGATTTTGCCGATTCATCAAATTCAATACGGTGAAAATTTCTTTCCCATATTAGAACCCGGTACACAATACTGGGAAACTTGGAAATGAAGAACAAAATGGCACTTCCGATCAATATCAGGTTAACTGATCGCATCTTCGGCCTTGATTCCGACGACTCAGCAGTCTGCGCTGTGCGCATTTTTCCAATCTCGGAGTTATCGCGGCGCTTCAGGAAAATTACTAGGATAATGTTCAGGATGAAAATGAGGATCAGCGTTATCAAACTGACAATTCCCTAAAGAAAAGCACATGAGATCGAGAACCAAAAGAAGAAAAAAGAAGCTTTTTTTCAGCCTTCTTCGGTGCAGTTTTCTACCTCTGCCATCTCCTGAACGACCTTCCAGTTAACCAACCAATCCGGAGTTTTTCCCGGTTGATTCCAAAGGTCATACTTCCAGCACATTATGTTGGCCGCAAAGTAATGTAATGCACAAGCTCCGGACAAAACTGCCAGAATGCAAACAGTAGTTCGGGCTATAAATCGTCTTTGTAATTGCTTGAAGGTGAAAGGTCGAATCATAACCAGAAAGCGTTCCAGGGAGAAGATTACCAGGATCCTGCAATAGAGTCCTTACTATCGTTCGGCATATCAGAAAACGCATTTGCTTATTCCTTACCAATCAGAAAGGTTCGCACAGGTCTCTCCCGCCCAGACTGCGGGACCCATTATACTGGTTGTGATCGAATAGTGCTCTGGAGTGGCATATGACAGACCCATTGCGCTGCTCATTTCCCAGATAAACAATGGAAAGAAAAACCACCTGCAATACGAGTCAGCAGTTTTTTCAAGATACAGTAAAAAAATTATTACATGAACTATCAGAGCTCAGGTTTACTGCTTTGCGCAACCTTGTCATGGTAGGACATAAAAGTTGATGGAATTATATATAATTTATATGAACATGCTTGAAGTATCGCAAAATATGAACAAAAGCAAGCCCGAGACAAATAATTCACTCCCAGTAATCTTGTACCGTAATAAAATGAATTCATACGAACGCTGGAAGTGGAACCAGTTGGTTTGTCCTGCTTTGTACGTAAATTGATATATGCACGAACGATACTAAATTCTATACCTAGAACATTATATTTGCAATGGTGGAAACTTACAGTACTCCAATATCAGCGACAGCCGTTGAGATCATGTAACAGTTAGCAGATGATTTCTTTTTTTGTTGAACAAAAATGATTAAATTGACGACGTTTCCGACGGTGCAGAGACTGAGAAGGATCAGATAAGAAACGACATAGAACACAAATGAACGATCCAACTGCTCTTGGGAGTAGGTGCCGTTGTCGGATGCCGTATTGCGCCAGTAACTCGAAGTGTTCAGATTGGGCATCTCCTGACATATCAGAGGGATAACGTCTTTCTCCTCTTCCGAAGCCATACCGGAAGTTACCAGCATCTAGTTTATAACCGGTAGAAATTGTCGGATTCTCTTGGCAACTGTTTTATTCCTGTATAACTGAATAGCAGTCAAAATGAATAAATGATAAAATTGTGAAACCAAGGTGTTAAGAATGATTCGAACGGAAGGTGGTAGTCACGCTGTGTTTGACAACAATTACTGTTTGTTGTTGATTGTGCTCTAGGGCATTTTCAACTTTAACCGCAATAATCGGCACGGATACATGGTAAAATTACACGAATACTACGATCGATATGATGGAGTACGTGAACAGCACGTTCGGTAATTTTGAAACCTCATCCTGCGGGGGCAGCAAGCTGTCAAGTGTTAATTTTCCTTTATTAGATCTTAACTGCACTTGCATATTCGTGGTGCACGACGAGGACAAAGCATCGTCACTGGTACTTGTGCGAACAGGAGCCACTTGCTGAAAGGTGCTCATGAGCCCATCTAATGTGCAATACCAGTGAGTACAGATAGAAGTAAAGTACAATTTTCCACCTCACAGCACATCAGCAGAAACGAGAAAAATTAGTGACAATCGTCGTAGCTGCGGTCAGCAGACTTGAGTAGAGCGTTAGCTGATTGATTCGCACCCGAGGAAACTGGAAAGCGGTACTTGTACCCTTTTAACAATTGTCAAATCCCGATGCGGCTTACGCCTCTGGTAGGAATAGGAATAATGAAATAGGAATACCATGATCGAAAGGAATGCATTGTTAGGAACAGCAGTAGAAACACAAGGAAGAAGAGAAGCAGAAACATAATATGTAACATGAAGTGCGGCCCGCGCAGTGGATCGAGCCAAGGACAACAGTGCCACGTATGTCAGACCAAGCGGAAGAACCTCACTAGCAGAATGACAAATACTACTCGGCGCAGGATGACCTTTTTGCGCATAACGCGCAGTATCGACGGAACGCCGACAACCGAATCAATGTCGTCATTCTTTGACCATTCTTCGCCATTTTTGACCAATCTGTAATACGCTCATATATATCTCGGCTAACAGTATCCAGATCGAAGTTTTCGAAAAAGCGTGTTGGTAAACTAAGAAAGAAGCTAAACAACGCTAGGTATAAAATCACAATGCGGTATAACACAGGCTCAGATAATTGTGGTAGTCGGGAAAGGGTAAACGACCTTTCACTCCCAAATGCGACCAAACGTTTTGTGCGCCTGCGGCGTTCCTTTGTGATTCTAGATCTGCTACGTAAAAACAAATTGCCCATGTTACATGCCTTCCATGTAGTGTTTCGCATTGTAACTAGTTTATCTGAACCTTGCATTTGGTTACGTCTGATTACTTAACGCAAATCGGAAATGATGCAGACGTATTGTGTATATCTATGAGGCTTACATTCAGATTTACAGTGGATAAGTGTGCATGATATTATTAGCCTTAGGCGTTAACTGAAAACGAAAAGGCAGTATAATTTTATATCAGCTTGTAGTGCAACATATTCTGATTCCTGATAATACTTGTCGGAAGTGTTTAGAAGTATTGGGTTGCAGCCAGCCGTCCTGTGTCGGCAATTTTCAGCTCTAGTCGAATATGTGGATTCTACAGGGGACGTTTTCGTAATACCCGGAAATTACACATAATTAAGAACACATTAGTATAAGGACTTCTGATTTATAAGGACTTAAGAGATTCGTAATCCAAGAAACGGATTACGACTTGATAAAGCTAATCAATTATAATGATAACATTAATTATTTTTATTTATTTATCAAGCTTTCCTTTTTGGAAGTTGAATTTTTTGGAAGAAGATTTTTGTCGTTTGATAGCCTAGACTCAAGAAACTAAAGAAACCGATCTCAAGAAACCGGAAGTCTTTTATTCGAGTGATCACTCATCAACAACCGCATTTCTAAAACCGTACACGTATTTCCGTTGCATTGTACTGAGATATCCAGCCGTATTTTTCTGTTACGTAAATTTGTATGCATACTTATCTTACTCGCGCTCACTTAATTACATATCTAACAGCAATTTAACCAACGTTTGACATAAGATATCGAAGGCTCAACTGTACATATATCAAACAGCGCACTAATTAAACTTTATTTATGCCGACTTGCATTTAGTCAGATCGTGTCAGTTTGGCTGTTATTAAAAGTAGCGCGGCGGCTGTTTTAAGGACTCTTTTTTTACGTTCTAAGGGCATGAATAACGGTTTTGCATGTATTTATATGTCTGGAACGGCACAAATGTAGCTTTTCAATACGCAAGTCTGTTGTAGATTTAATGGCTTTAACCTAATAAAGAGAATAATCACACATTTACAACCGAAGAACACTGCCCTTTCCGCATATCCGGCTTGGTAATCTGTTTTACTCGTTGACTGTGTCCGCAGTACCAAACCGATTGTTTATATGATAACAACGATCACCACGATCTATTCGCACTAGCTCACGTGATCAAAAGTTGATATCTGCGCTTCCACAAACGTGCTGTCAAGTTAATTTTCAGTCTATCGACCAGCGGTCAGCTCATAATTTCCCTTGTAATAATATCTCGGGCGACTGCTTCGATGTCTAACTGGCGTCACTTGTGTACAATTCGATGAAACCGGTCCAACTTATAGGTACATTTGTTTATACCGCTTGTAGCCTAACCCAGCTGTTGGAAATCGATAGGCGATGTTTTTTCGAAGTGCATTTTGTTGCCGCTGGGGCTAAACACGTTAAAGAGACAATGATTCACGGAGCCGTACATATCAGGAACAAATAAAGGCAAAAATTCATACCCGAGTTGTACATTTTCGCTTGTTTTGCCGCAGCGGATACGGATGTGCTGAGTGCTGATCAGGCGCATTTCCAGTTCTGCGGTGTTGATACTTCCAGCCGGCTTCATTTACTGGCTGCAAGACGGCCGTATCCAGCTGCATTTGATCAGCAGTTGTCACTACTTGATTTTGGCTCTGTTTGGTGGAATCAGCGTGGTGCATGCTGAACCGCAAAACACCGTTGTGGAAATAAACTTCCTGCAATATGGAGGGCAAAAAACTGGGATTGCTCCTCGTTTGGACGATAGTCTTTGCATCTGTCAACTGTGAGGATAATGCCGTACAAATCGACTTTGTTCAAGATCCCGAGGCGGCGGATAGATCGTAAGTGACTGATAGTTTGTATTTAATTAAATTCCACTGTACAGATATATCTACTTTAAAATCAAATTAAGAATGTTATCGGTAATTATGAGTAAAAGATTGGACAGTTATCGTTGTGTAAAAAATTCGTGTCTTCTGTCTACCAGTGTATAATCCTAAATTCCTCAATAGATGTGAACTTTCTTTATTTCACATAATTAAAGCACGCAAGCGTAAAACAAAAAACAGATTATTGATACTTCTACGTCACCACGATAACGGCAGCGTTTTTGTTTACTGTAACAATAAATGTAAGTTTTGATGATTTTAGGTTGGTTTACTATATTACGGC